>WIGM01000093.1:0-87347 GCA_014235935.1 Colletotrichum musicola
AGGGTGGTCTGAATAACCTCAATAACATATGTGATGATAGCGAGGTTGGCAATAGTGGCATGTTTCAGTGGCTGGGCGTGCCCAAATAAATGGGGCAGGGGCTGATCTACAGCCTCCTATTGGCTATATCTATATATATATATAAGACAGTAAGGAATTCAACAAGTCTATGGGCTGCCGACTTACTCGACTGGGAAGTGGTGATGGCTTCCCTTTGCTTGGTTGACTCATATTCCTTGCTGAAAGCTCTGCACTTACGGGGCCGCTGGCAATCGATAGAACTTCAATAGTCAACCTTCATGTCGGGTTCTTCCGAGCATGCAGATCCTCCCACCGGTTTGAGTTCTTGGGGCCCGGATGAGCGGTAGGGTTTGGCATGATAGCGGGAATAAACAAGCTCCCGCTTTAGTTGGGCAGTACATACACCACTAGGGAAACTAGGCGGCAACATGGATCCCATGCGTGCCACACTCCAGACACGCCATAAATCGTCCCTTTTTACGCTTTATAGCCGCTATATCACGAGTCAATATAGAGGTTGTCTTCAACTTCATTGAACCTTATTCAAGTTACGAACTCTATCTAACGTGTACTCCACTCACGTTACAAGCCGGCAGATGAACAAGAAAGCTTCGTCTCTGAAGATCGCCGCGGTAGTGGATCTCGACCTAGAACTGCCGGGACTTTAGCACCGGGTGCCCGGATAACTGCAAGATTCCGCCGAGTAAGCTTAAGTTTGGATTCATTGGTTTATTGCTTCGACCTCCAGCACGTAGTTGTCCCGGACTTACGAGATGAATCCGGTATCCCCTTGGATCGCGCGGTGCAGCCGACCCTATCTCCGAAGCCCATCGAGAAGCCTACACCAAGGCCTCGGTTGACGTCTACATAGCTTCCATCCTACTTGGTCACCTACTCGCGATTCACAAGGCGGCATAGCACTTAGAACTGACTGTACTCAGGATTCTGGGCGTCAGGGGAACTAATTCTTCAGTAGCAAAGACCTCGTAGGGTCGAAAATTCATTTAACCGCGACCTGATTCCAAAGCCTTTTCACTCTTTGATTCACTGAACTCCAACTTCTATCAGCACTGATACTGCACTCATATCGTTGACACGTTGAGGAGGAAGGGGGTCGGAGGTCATTATCTTGGGATGTCGTGTATTATTGGCATCATACTGCCCCTGCCATAACGTGATACTCCCGTTGTTGCTCCTGCCGTGACTTCTCCCGTCTTGACTGAGCTTAATTTAACTGCTCCTTCTCCGAGAAGCGAGGGCCATACCGGCTACGCCGTCTAACATCATCCCCTCCCCTTTGTTTTTGTTCGTTTTCTTCGTCTTCTTTAAATCCCCAGAGAAGTGCCCTTGTCAATATTGGAGCTCAATCTTTGACCACACATCCCCCCACCCCGGGTCAGATATGTCAAGGTCATCAGCTGATCACATTGAGAAGATAACCCCCAGGGGCGGCAATGACAGCACTAGCAGACACAGCAGCAGTCTTTACTCGTTTCCCAACAGCACCTCTTTTCACAGGGGAGCCGAGGTCGTGGTTTCGCCGTGCCCGTACCCCACGGAGGCGATCGAAACTCCGAACTGATGTTTGTCAATGCGAAATGTGGCGAAGAAGTGTCGACTTGGGTCTTGGCTGTCGACTCGAGCCCAAGGCCCAAGGCCGACGAACCAGCTTCTTATTCAATCTGCCCAAAAGAACGACAGGAAGAAACAGCCACGACAAGGCGCACCGCCGCACATCCTGTAAAACAGTTTCAAATGTCCCCTACTTACTTACTTACCTGAGCTCTTCCCACTTCGCCGTTCAAAACGGCGGACTGCTTGGGTTTTCTGGTCCGCCAGTAACCTCCATCCACTGACACGGATAGGCGACGTCTGGTGCTTTGGTTATTCCTTTTGTCCCCCACAGACACGCGTTCGCCTTCTTTGCCGGCGTGTCTATACGGCCGTCCACATCACAATGACGGCAACTTTGCAGTAAGAAAAGGGAGGTCTATGATGCCGTCAGCTGTTTCTGGACCGTTCATTGACGGAATCTGGTCTTTCATTCCGATTCTCTTCCCGTATTGCAGCAGGATGGATGGCCGCCCCCGAGTGTCATTTCACCCTTGAATTAGGGCGGCCAGTGCTGAGCTCTCTTAGCTCGGCCAAGAGCACCGCATGACGCGCTGGATAGGAAAAAGCGACGAGACGGTTACGGAAGAGATTCCGAAAAGAAAAATTATTCAGCCCAAGGCTTGAGTCTTCTTCGACGGGCCGTGAGCCGATCGGCAACCAAGTGATTATTATGGGGACCGGCATGACTTGGCCCCTGAGATTTGGAGTTCTGATGGAATTTGCCAACATCTTCAATCTAAATGCGCTCCATCTCGAGCGGATTACCATCTAACGCAAGCGCCCACCCACGTCTGACTGTGGCGTCAGCGGGAGACAATGGATGCGACGCCGCTTCGACATGCAGAAGCGAAGATTAAAGACAACGTCATCAAGGGGAACCGGCATTCTGGGGGTGCATTTTAATATGAATTAATGAACCGGTCGGAACGTGAAACTCCGTTTTGCCGCGGCCTCCTTATGTCGACCCCAGGCCACGAGACCAATGGGAACGGTGTCCATGGATATTTATCTCCGCCTCACCCGCCCCCTCGCTCGAATGCCTGCACGCCGAGACTTCACCCCGCAGATCCCCCGGACGCCCTCTTCGGCAAAAAGCACAGGGCCAAGACGCGTCGGACCACTCGTTTATCTCTGACCCCTGAGTTTGCACGGTAAACCAGCCGGTGGCTGAGAGAGAAAGAAGGGGTGACTTGCCGCTTCACTGCCGGCTGCCGCCCCTCGTTGCTGCACGCGGAGCCGGCGTCGCTTTGCCGCCCGACGCATCCCATCGTGAGGAGGTCTTTCTGGTTCAGGTTAGCCGACCCATGAGTTGCTGACGGGCGGTAAGGGGAGATTATGTGGGCAGCCGCTCTATGTCAGATCATGCTAATGACGGCCGGAGTGGCAAACAGATGAACACCGGAGCTCGAAGTCAGCCACAACTCAGAGTCGGGGCCGGAAGTCCAACGTCGAGGCACGAACGCGCATGTCCATAGCCGTGTCTTTCATTGTATGGCTGGAAAAACTCGAAAAAAGACTCAAATGCCCAGCACAAGACCGGAGCGCGTGGTTCATGCAGGAGAACATCTTCTTTTAGTCTTCACGAGACCTCTCTTCGCCCCAGCGGGCGCGTCCAAGCATCTACGCGTCCTACCCTGACCCGATTCGAAGAACGCCGAGACGCGCCAGGGAGCCCTGCCTAACCAGTTCGGACACTGAGCCAGCGAGACGCCGAAGACGGATGGGATCGGCGGCCGGTTCCTGAGAAACACCAACGTTTTTCCCGATCACACCGGGACTCCTGGCCCTCCTGGCCGACGCCGAGAGCTTGGCCCTGGACAGCATGACTTGGCTTATCACCACCCGGCCCACCACTTCCCGCCGGTTCACCAAAGTCGCGGCCAATAGGGCTCCCGCCTCCCCGCCGACAAGACCTTGGCGATTGTTTGATATAGGAAATTTTCTTTTTGATTCTTCGGCTCAAAGAACCACGAGTTCCACGCGGGTCGAGGGAAGCTGCTGCTTCGAGTAGCTGTCGCCTCGTGGATGAGCGGGAACCCGCCTTCACGTGGACGCAAACCCCAGCCCCCCTGAGCGCGTACGGAATCTTCGTCCCGGTTGAATGCCTCAGACATGCTCAGCTGGACAGCAACAGCGGACGGGGTCTTGACTTGACAAGTCTCGAGGTCACACGCGGGCCCGTCCCTGGAGAGAAGAGCCGCTCCGGCTACTTTCTCCATGTTGTCGTGGACAGACTAGTCCGGTTTCACGGTTTGCCTCCCAGCTCGCCCTGTCATCCAAGTTGCTTTTGTCACGGAACCACGACACGATGCTACCGGACTTCGGGACGCAAAAGAGACGATCCGTTCGGCGAGCCTCATTCCGCAATGGGGCGACAGACGGCCTCAAGAGAGGTTTCGAGAGACATAAAAAGCTCGTGAGCTGCCGGCCAAACGAGAGAATGTTCCTGGAAGCTTCATCCCCATCACGCAATTCCATCTCTTGCAGTCTCGATCGACAGCTTTCTACACTCTCTTCGATTCACCTTCACGATGAAGTACACTATCCCCGCTCTCTCCATGCTGGCCATGGCCGTGGCCCAGCAGGTCGGTACTGAGGATCCCGAGGTTCACCCCAAGATGAACTGGTCCGACTGCTCCTCCGGCACCTGCCGCAGCGTCAACGGTGAGGTCGTCATCGACGCCAACTGGCGCTGGACCCACGAGGTCGGGTACGTCAAAACCCTTCATGAGAATGACAACTTAAAGCATCTTTGACTAACACCAACTCTCATAGTGGATACGAGAACTGCTACGAAGGAAACGTGTGGACCAACAAGTGCTCCGGCCCCGACGACTGCGCCAAGAGGTGCGCCGTCGAGGGTGCTGACTACGGCGCCACCTACGGTGTCAAGACCAGCGGCGATGCCCTGACCCTCAAGTTCGTCCAGGAGCACGAATACGGCAAGAACGTCGGCTCCCGCATGTACCTGATGAACGGCGACTCCAAGTACCAGGTCAGTCCGAGAGCATCTCTGTCTCCTCCACTTGCAGTGCCGCGTATACTACGAGAGCTTCGATATTGACTGAAACACAGATGTTCACCCTCATGAACAACGAGTTCGCCTTCGACGTCGACCTGTCCACTGTCGAGTGCGGCATGAACAGCGCTCTCTACTTCGTCGCCATGCACGAGGATGGTGGTCTCTCCTCCGATGTCAACAACAAGGCCGGAGCCAAGTACGGCACTGGTTACTGTGACGCTCAGTGCGCCCGTGACTTGAAGTTCATCAACGGCAAGGTACGTTGGCAACACGCCTGATACTTACCTCGGCGTCAGCAACAAGAGTTTTCGAGATTAACACCGCTGTCTAGGGCAACATCGAGGGCTGGCAACCGTCCAAGACCGACAACAGCGCCGGTGTCGGAAACCTCGGAGCCTGCTGCGCTGAGATCGACGTCTGGGAGTCCAACAAGGCCGCCTACGCCCTCACTCCTCACCCTTGCATCGACAACAACTACCACGTCTGCGACAGGGACACCTGCGGTGGCACCTACAGCGACGACCGCTACGGAGGTGGCTGCGATGCCAACGGTTGCGACTACAACCCTTACCGCATGGGTAACCCCGACTTCTACGGTCCCGGCAAGACGATCGACACCACCAAGAAGTTCACGTATGCACACCCGCCCACCTTTCCCCTTGCGATCCCAGAAAGAGCTCTGGCTGACTTCTTCCATGCAGTGTCATCACCCGTTTCCAGCCCGACCGCATGTACCAGGTCTTCATCCAGGGCGACAACGTCCTCGAGGTCCCCGGCGCCAAGTTCGACGGCATCCCGGGCGACAGCGCCGACATCACCCCCGAGTTCTGCGAGTCTCAGTTCCGCGTCTTCGGCGAGCGCGACCGCTTCAACGAGGTCGGCGGCTACCCCCAGCTCAACGCCGCCCTCGAGATCCCCATGGTCCTCGTCATGTCCATCTGGAGCGACGTAAGTGTCTCCCCCCTTCCACCACAGCCTCCCGGTAGCAAACGGCAGCTGACAACAAACAAAAACAGCACTACGCCAACATGCTCTGGCTCGACTCCAGCTACCCCGTCGAGCGCGCCGGCGAGCCCGGCGTCGACCGCGGCCCGTGCCCCACCACCTCCGGTGTCCCCTCCGAGGTCATCGCCAACCACCCCAACTCGCAGGTCATCTGGTCCAACGTCAAGTTCGGCCCCATCGGCAGCACCTACGACGTCTAGATACGCGCTCGGGCATAGAGTCGGGGGACGACGACTGGGTCTTTGGCCGCCTTTCAAAATTGTACATGGCAACGCGCGGCCTTGGTCGCTCGATCTGGATGCGGGGGACCCTCGCGTACATTCTGTACATATATTCGCTTCTTGCTCACTCTTTTGGTGAAAAATGAGATTTCTTTTTGCTTTAGACTTGCTTGAACCCCCGTGTGTTTGGTTGATCTTGACTCTGTGAATCGTCCTGCGACAACTCTTCGCGTCTGCTTGTTGAACAGTTCAGTCCTTGTTCCGGTTTTAAGGCACTCTGTCATGACAACGCCATTAGATGCCTGATCCAACCAGCCGTCATGAAATCGTATGGTGTCTCATGGAAACCTTCGCGGAACTTGAGCATCAGATATAGGCTTCATCTCGGCGTTGGACTCGATATACTTTCATCTTAAGATTCCTGGTTCGTTCTCAACAAGGCATCGTTTCAACCTACCAGTCTGGTCAGTCACTGTGAGTACATGAGCCTTTTAGAGCTTTTTAGTGTTTAACTAAGTTTCTCTTTTATCTAAGGTCGAACCTTGACCATCCCAAACAAAGAACGAAAGCCGATCGAAATACTATCGTGTTCAATGCGCTGGATAAACTACCAATGCATGTAGCTGATTTGTCGATAGACAAATACACCGATTAGAAGCAGAAACACATGAATGATGGTAGCAGATTTAGAACTTGCAGCCATTTCGAATCAACTCTTCTTCAATTCTGGAGCGCGGATGCGAATGCCCGGGGTTATCCGCTGCCAAGGGCTTCACCGCTTCAGTTGCAGACTTGCTCCAGCCATGGGTACCTAATTACTAGATAGCAACAGGCCAACCCCAATATCGGGCACACGTAACGAGCGCCTAACCTTTCTCTTAAGTCAGTTAGAAAGAAACACAGCCCTTAGGGCTTGGACACAGGTAGCCCAAAGTCTGTCACTCAAAACTGCTCTCCGTTTCTCGGCGATCGAGCGCCTCTCACGCGCGACTTCTTTCGGAGACCGAGGAGCTTCGCCGGACACCGCCGAGCAGCCCTCAGTTGTAAAACCATGTTTATAGTTGTCTCCGCCAACTTGTGATTGGCCGTCATCGTAAGTAGTAACGCTTGGACTCAGGGCAGAACTCTGTAGCCTTGACGTGTGGAACAGCTGGCTCGACGATGAGATTTCCAGCTCAGGGGTTTGAGACAGGAATCTAACATAACTTAGATTGCTCTCTGGGAAGGCCAATCACACTGCCGGCAACACTACAGGCTCAAGAACGCACTGCCTCACAATCCTTACGCCGCCACGTAGTCGCCAATCAGCTACGCCGCTCAACCATGTTCAAGCTTATCCAGTTTCCACCCAAACTCGTAAACTGATGCCGCAGATGGGCCAATACCCCCGGTAGACGAAGAACTCTATCCCCGTAAAGCCGTCTTTAACGCCTTTTCATCTGTAATTAGAGAGTCTAAAGATGCGGTATAGCCTGAGCCTGATGCAACCAAGCTTTCCCCTCCAAAGCTCTGACGCACACCGAGAACCGAGACCGAAGGACGACAGGGATCAGTCTCTTGGAGGCCGTCCCCTCATTGGCTTTCTCGAGGTGCCTCCACGCCAGCAACGGACGCTAATGCAGCCTGCTGACGCGCTAAAGCCTGGGAGCAGGGGAGGGGTCTTAAAATCCGGGCCGCCCCTATCACGGTATGGTTCGTGGTGTTGCGCCTCACTTTTGCTGATTACAAACCCAACATGCCTTGGAGATTTCGTGAGAGAAATCGAACTTCTAACTTTCGACACATAAGAGACGAGAAGAAGAAGTTGAGCTCAGAGTGATTATTTAGATTCAGTCGAGAAAAGCCCCAACCGCTGGGTGATAGTACCTCCTCTCTAATCTTCGCTGCTCCAGACAACACCAACAACGCCCGAGTCAGTCGCGAACCCCACCGCCGCCATCGCAATCCGCACCGACGGTCGATTGAGTTGCGGGCTCGCGGAAGCATCCTGGACACCCACCCGAACGCCGTGGAAGCCGCGCCGTCAGCAGCTTGCATATATGGGACCGTTCAACCTCGAAACGACCTCATCCGGTCCCCCTTTTCGCGTCCCGTTCCTACCAAGCCCAAGTTACCACGGCACCCGCACGCCACCAGCCCTGTACTATTCGGGTAACTCATCGACGAATAATCTCCCGAACCTCCCAGGTCAGCGGGAGCTATATACCATCCTCTCTAAGTAGCCCATCAGCAATGGAGATGTGTTTCAGTGACGGCGCGGCGGTGCCTGCAGGGACGGCGATCCCGGTCCTGGCCAATCCTCGCCTGGTCGAGCTGCGTGATCCCTCGGAGGACTGGACTGGCGTGACGAGCACGGCGGAGAGGAGGAAGCTGCAGAACCGCCTGAACCAACGGGCTCGTCGTTAGTGGCCCCTTGTCACTGATACATAAATGCTCGCTGTGTCTCCTTGTTTATACATGGTTCCCAGAACTAACACAATTCCTCCGCGGCTGTAGGGCGGCGAAATCAAAAGACCAAGCAGGAGTCCCCCACGGACCAGGGCCCAGAGAAGGACGCCATGATAAAAAAAGAAGCGTCCCCGACCAATGAGGACGAGGGGATCAGGACCTTGATCGCAGCGTACCCGTCCAAGCAGACGAAGCAACGGACGACGCCCTCAGCCTCGATCATCTGCGAGCTAGGCGACCCAAAGACCCGCTCGATGCTCGACAAATTCGCCCAGGAGGCGTACGAGGACTACGTCCGCGGGCAGCCGTGTCCGTCATACCTCACGACGCTGGTGCGCGTTAACGTCTTCCACGCCATGGTCCGCAACGCCGACGTGCTCGGCTTCGACACCGCCTGGCTCACCTACGAGGCCGTCTCTCCTTTCAACCAGCATGGTCCCGGGCTGAGTGCTTCGAAGACGACGCCAATATTCAGGGATGGCGTCTCCTGTCCGGAGAACATGCGCCCCACGCCACTGCAACTAGCGGTCGAGCACCACCCCTGGATCGACTTCTTCCCGCACCCGCGGATGCGGGACAACTTCCTGCGGGTCGTGGCGGAGATGGGCGAGGACTACGTCGACGAGGACGACATGTGCCGGGACATCGTCGACGTGGGGGCCGGCGCCGGGGTCGAGGAGGCCGCGCTGATCGTCTGGGGCGAGCCGTGGGACCCGAGGGGGTGGGAGGCCACCGAGAGTTTCCTGCGGAAATGGGGCTGGCTGCTAGCTGGGTGCACAGAGATGCTCGAGGGGACTAACTACTGGCGGCAGAAGAGGGGGTTGAGGAAGCTCAAGTTCTACTGATCTACGGGCTGCATATCCTTGCCAGGGGATGGGTCTCGTTTGATTATTCCCCGACGCCCGTCGCTCGATGCAGTCACTCCACCATTACCATCCATCTGGGGGGCGATCTTACACCCCCGGCATGAGCCTTCAGGCCGACGACTTCCCGCGGCTCCGCTCCTCTAGAGTCTCTATCATCTTGAAAAGGTAAGGCAGGAACGCCTCCAGCTCGACCTGGAACCCCTCGTGGCCACCGGGCACGTCGAACCGCGGACACCCCAGGATCTTCTCCTGCTCGTACGTCGACCTCGCATACCACGCGTCCCGGCTGCGCACGCCACGCATCAGCCCGACGCTGGTGCCAATTTCCCTGATCCGAAGCAAATTCGGCGCAAATAGCGAGAGCACGAAGAACTCGTTGTCCCAGAAGTTCTTCGGGTTCTCCGGCTCTGGAGCCACCGGCCGCGGCACGCCCTCATCGTCGTAGCCAAGCAACGTCGCCGCGAACGGGGGGTTAGCAGCCTCCATCCCGCCCAGCTCGTACAGCTCCTGGCAGCGGTACACGAATTCCCAAACCTCGGTCGCGTTGGGCAGGAGCGAGTACGTCGGCGCCTCGTGGCAGATCAGGTGGACGACCATATGGGGGAAGTCGAGGGCGAACTGGAAGGCGATCATGCCGCCGGCGCTGCTGCCGAAGACGATCGCGCGGTCGAAGCCGAGGACCTGGATGACGGCGCGCACGTCGCGGGCCTGCTGCGGCGGGCTCATGCGCTTGTTCACCTTGACCTGGCTCGCGGACATCTGGCGGCGGTCGAAGGTGGCGCAGGTGTACTTGTCCGAGAGGGCAGCGATGATGGGGTTGTACTGGCGGCCGTGGCCGTTGCCGCCAGGGATGAAAACTATGAGCGGGCCATTGCCCTGGTGCCAGTAGTGGAGGTCGCAGTCCTCGTTGTTGACGGTTGATCTGGTGGGGTTGAACCCTTTGACCGTATCGAGGGAGGTTGGAAAGTGGGAGGTCGACATCTTAGAGGTCGTATCGTGAGGGATCAGTATCAGAGAGTTTGTGTGTTTGAACATGGAGGTCTCTGATGGGACCGTGTACGTCTGGGTCTTTAAATACGAGAATCTTCACGGATATCTACCCCAAAGTTCCATCGCCGGTGGGGTTGAATGTGGCTATGATGCGTGCGGCACTGTTTTAGGGCGAGGGCGAAGCCAATAGCCGAGTTCCGCCCCGGCACCTGATGCGGGATCACCATCATGATTGATCATCCAAGGCTCGGAGCTTACGACGGCCGTCCACGCGGTCGGGAGCAGCCAAGTGTCGATTTCGACGTGGAGGGAGGTCAGAAAAGGCCGTCAGCTTACCAACAATTAGTTCCGGGATTCGGCATTCAAGAGACGATAGGTTCGCCGGCCCGTGTTCCCACTGCTTGTGAGTTTCCCCGACCACCTCGGCGGGAAATGTGCCGAAAATCGCGTGATGAGGTGAAGCTGCCCCGGGGCCTCGGCGCCGATGTAGACCCACTTCTTCGGACCGCCTTCCGGGGCTTGTAGCAGAGCCGGCATCTGACTCGAGCTTGTGGCTACCGGATTCAACGTTCAAGGTGCGGAATATTATTGTCAAGGCTTTATTGTATCTCTGATCTTGCACAACTATTATCTCGCCAGCGACTTCCGCCTCGTGCTGCTCCTCTTGCTATGACCTCCACAATACCGCCTTTCGCCCTCCCATCAACAACCGCCCCCATACACCGCACCGACAAGGGGGCGTCCCCGAGGAGACACAAAGCTCCTTCCAGGACTACCTAAAGGCCTAGTAGGGCGAGACCCAGGGCCTGCACTTGTTCGCGGCACAGTACCCGTTGCAGCATGGCCCGACGTACTGCCCGTCCGAGCCGTAGCAGTTGCTGTACGTCGGCACGCACATGCCGTAGCAGCTCACACCCGTGACGAGCTGCGGCGGGCCGACGATGACCTGCTGCACACCCTGCGGGGTGATGCCGCTGACGAGCGCCTTCTCGCCGTTGGTGTAGAAGGTGCACTGGGAGATGGCGTTGTAGTCGGGCGCGTCGATGATGTTGACGGAGAGGCCGTTGTCTGTGTCACACGTTAGACCTCCTGTCTCTTTCTATCTGTTACGGGATAATCCCCAGCCCGTGGCTAGACTTTGTCTTGGCCTAGTTGAGCACAGCACAGCTACAGATCAGGAAATGACCTGTAGACATGTACCTCCTGTCCTACAAAGGGCTGCGTTCTTCGTGAGACGGTGTAGCCCTACTCGGGTTATACCGTCACACAACCTAGACTGAAGAGGCATGGAAATGGGAGCATACTCGTGGCGTGGAACTGGCCGTCAGCGGGGATGGTCAGTTCGTACGACGCTGGGCCGCCGTGGAAGGTGAGATGGACGGTCTGGAAGCTGTCGCGTTCCTCAAGCGGATGGGCAAGAGAGGGGATAGCAAAAGCGAGAGCGGACAGGATGGCAGTAGTGGTCTTCATCGTGAAAGTCGAATGCTGTAGCGACTGAGTTATGGAGGCTGTTGGAGCTAAATGTGGATTTGAGGATGCGATGAGCTGCTATCACATCGTCCTCAACAAGAGACTAAGAGAGGCATTAATACTTATCCACGACACTGCTATTGATCGTTAATATTGAACGAAGCACCGGAATCCCAAAGTCGGCGAGTCTGATGACCCGATCCATCCTCCTCACGATCCATGGATCGCCGTGTCGACTCCAGCACTAGCGCGATCCCCGCATCGTTTTCCCCCAACCGTCGACGCCGCAATCGTTCATGTCGCAGGTCGAATACGAACTCACGTGGCCTCTTCGACGATGATCTATTTTCGTCCGCTGGAAGTTGCTCTTCTGTTCGCTTCTGATTCGTAGATCACGAGCCTAGACTTGAGGCACAATAACTCCAGGAAAACTTCCCGTTTTTCGTGTCAACCAGGCCGATGAATGACATTGCACGCGCTGCGAGGGCTCCTGCCCAGTCCGGGGCCACCAAAGAGTACTTCGATATGAGCGCCGACGTTCCTTTTACAGCAGGATCAATTTTCGAGCGGCCCGATTAGGGGCAGCCTGCAGCCTGCAACGATTGAATCGAGGCTGTGGCTTTCTGCAGATAAGACTTCTTGTCATCCCTGCGTAACCGAGACCAGGTCCTCTGAAACCCCAGCCACATAGGTACTCCCTTTACAGAGAAAGGCTGTAGATTGTTCAACTTGGCTGCGTAACCAGGATTTGGGCATGCCTTGCGAGATAAGATAGCCATATGTATGAGCTTGGCCATCTTGGCGTTGTTGCTCTGTATTTAGGGCTGTCGGCGCCAGCTTGCTACGTGACGTCTACTTCTCATGTGATCAATCCAACTCTTCTCCTACCAGATTTTCATCACAGTAGACAACGATTTCCCGGAGAACTGCGAAAATGGACTTCACTAGGCACGATATCTCCAACGATGCCAGCACTCCTCGGATCAGTCTCACGATGCTTGAAGAAAGACAGGATGACCACAAAAATGGCAGGGTCTTCGTTGAGAGTGATCGTCTAGGTGATATCAATGTCGCGGTTTTGGAAGCCGTTACTGCCGACCTCGTATCGGACCCCGCCAGGACTCTGGACGCTTTACAGCCCAGCCTCGAGAGGATCTCACTGGACAGCACCATCAATTGCGGAAGTCACGTTGATCAGTATTCCGTACAGAGATCGACACACTCAACTACTCTCGAGTCATGGGTCACTGAGGCAGAGGAATCGCAACCACTCTCGGGCAAACATGCCCCGTCACCTGCAGAGGGCAGCCATCCGCCACCGAACAGCAGCAGCAACAGACTATACTGGCAGACTTGGTGGTTGGAGATCTTGAGCAGCTTGCTGGCGCTCAGCTGTCTCGTCGCCATGATCACCATCTTGGGAATCCACCAAGGACAGCCATTGCCCAAGTGGCCGGACATCATATCAATCAACTCCTTGATTTCAATTTTGACTGCTGTCTTCAAGGCGTCTCTGATCATGCCCATTGCAGAAGGTCAGGACACGTCTTCCACCTTTCTGCAATTGATGTTCTGTCACTAATCACCTATCAAAGGCCTTTGGCAGCTCAAGTGGGAGTGGTTTCGACGTCCACGGTACCTGGCAGATATCGAAGTATACGACAACGCAAGTCGAGGGCCTTGGGGCTCTTTTCTTCTAATCATTGGGCAAATACCTCGATCCGAACAGGCATAAAACGTTTCTATGAATCTTATATCCATCTCTGCTTGCAACTAACACCGCTTCAGGTTCGTAGCAGGTCTGGGTGCTTTTGTCACGATTCTTGCCTTGGCCGTTGATCCGTCCTCTCAAGCAATGATCAGCCACCGAACATGTGATCGAGTATTAGATAATGGTTTGGCACAGCTTGCCAGAACCAATATCTATGATGGCGGTTCTGGCAGATATTCCAGATGTGATACCAACGGAAATGCGCACGAATCAATGGTCAGGGCAATCTACAGAGGCCTCGTTGATCATCAAGAGACATCTGCCCTGCTTGACTTCAAATGCGCCACTGGCAACTGCGCATTTGGACAGCGAAACGGACAAGGAAGCGACGGCGCGTTTTTCTCGTCGCTGGCTTTTATGCCACTCCTGTCATGAGATAAGTGACAAAATCACCAGGAACGGTTCAGCATGGCAATTACATTCAGGCTACGCAGTGTGGAACAGCACGACAGTCCGCGAAAGATGGGACTATACGCGCAGTGCGGCCTTTGTCGCTCAAAAAAGCCCCGGCCTAGACATCTTTCGGAGATCATTGTCCAGCTTCGATTTTCTCTCATTATTCAACGACACCTACTATGATGGCACATTTGGAAGTACCTTAAAAGCATTTACGGTTCGCTGCAGTCTAGAGCCTTGCGTCAAGACGTACCACGCCGAGGTACTCAACAGCGCATACACAGAGATCGAATGCAAGGCGCCTGGCGAGAGATTTAATGACTTCGCTCTCGTCACGAATTCAACCGTCATCGACGGACTAGAACACCCTTGCGCAGAGAAGCCTGATCAAGCACCTGGAACAGTCTGGTTCGGTGAAAGGGATGGGTCATTGGGATCTTCATACCCCAGCGGTTACTATCCGAAAGAATGCGTCTGGGCTGTGGGTATGACCTCATGGTCTGGTATAGACTCTGTCCTCCAAGACGTTTTCATAGACGAGCTCATCAAAATTCCCGAGGACCCAGATCTGGGCGCTGTCAGAGGCCCCTTCTGGCTGAGAGAAATGTTTGCCGGTGGACAAGGCAATCTGTCTACTGTGGAGGAAGTGGTCCGTGGAGTCGCTCAATCCGTTATAGCTACAATGCGCAACATGCCGTTTGGGGGTAATTCAACCAGAGGGGGGGACATCCCGGCACATCTCAAGTACGCAAGTGGCAGAGCTGTGGTCCCAGATACATGCATCGACGTGTTATGGGGTTGGTTGGCATATCCTCTTTCTTTGCTGGTGCTGCAGTGGATATTCTTGGCCTTGGTTTTGCTCAAGGGGTGGAAGGTCAGAAAGGCTGGACAAGAGCGGATGGTGTGGAAGTCGTCGCCGATCCCGCTGCTGTTCCACGGCCTCGACGAGGATCTCCGAGAAAAGAATGGGGACCTGATGAGCTTGAGGCAGATGGATAGCGTGTCGGGGACGTTGAAAGTGCAGTTGGCACCGGCGGGTGGGCAGAAGAGGAAAGGATGGAGGTTGTGCGAGAGTTGAAACTTGGTATTCAGGTTGCCGTGGTGTTTAGAGGAGATATAGTGAGACTTCCAGGAATGGATCAGGGCTTCGTGACGTGTCAATCAATCGTTCTTACATTGGAAAATTTACCACAGCCAAACCAACCGATGTTCTTCAGATTTCCATGTGCATATCTTGGTGATGCCATTTCCGGCCATCCAGACGAGAAACGAAAATCGGGTTGAATCCACAGTGTGGGGAAACGAGACCCCTCCTGGTTCTCTGGGGGGTACGCCAGGTGAGCTGTGTCGTCACCCGAGCTGAATGTCAGATCTCGTATCGACGACGCCACGTCGATCAACGTGCCCAGAGACGTTGACGGCTCCCGGGGCGTGTCTCAGTTGCTGTCTTTTAGTGTACGTAACGTTGGGCTTGGGGTGGATGGCATCTGAGTCGAGTGAGACACTCCTTTCAGCGGTGAGTCTCTCACGATGTTGCGACTTCGGGCTTGCTCATCTACTCACGTACGATTCTGACTCTCTGTGTTCTAGTCTCGATCTAAGGGGTGTCTCGGGCTCCGAAACAGGCCATACTACGAGTTCATCCTTCCCGAGGGCGCCTTCTGACAGCATCTCCTTACTAACCCCATCCTCCCCTCTGCATCAAAGACTTACCAATTGTGCACCTCATGAGGCGGTCCCAAGCCCGCGAGACTAACCCCCTTGGTCGAAGGCAAGCACGTATCCCCATCCCACGGTCCACAGTCCGCCTCGCAAACAGTCTCCTCAGCAGGAACCTCCCCATGCTCAAGATACCTCCGAATCACCGCCGTCGTACACCGGCTCCCCGTCGCCATCGTGCAGTGTCCCGCAGACTCCTGCACGACAACAACAGACCCAGCATGTGCCTGACTCATCCTCCGCGCATTCCTTAACGGCGTAACGGGATCCAGCCTCGACGACAGGAACAGCAACGGCGCCGCCGGCTTCCCCTCAACCCCCGCCGCATCATGCGCCGGCGTGCCGAAGGGCCCCATGTACCGCCACTTCGGCCGCACGCCCCACCCCGTGCACGCAAGCCGGATCTGCGACCAGTACCCCGCGAAAGTCGGCGACTGCTTCTTGAGCTCTGCGGCGTAGGCGGCGTACTCCGCCATCGACATGCCCGTGCTGTCCTCCCCGTCGCCGCAGAGCACGGCCTGCCCGCCGTCGCCGAGCGACGAGGGCGGGGCCGTCGCGTTGGGGTGCGCGCAGGCTTGGTCTAGGTGCGGGAGGGATTCTGTAGTCTTGGCGATGAGGGCGGTGTAGTTCCCGCGGACGGCGTCGTCGAGACGTCGCGCGAGGGGCGGGAAGGCGTCGTACGGGCTGTAGAGGGGCCGGGTGAAGGCGTTGACGGCGTCGTAGCCCGTGAGGATGTGGGTTAGCTTGCCGTCGAGGACGTGGATGGGCTCGGCGTCCAGGCGGGCCACAAGGTCGTCGACGCGGGCGCGGATGTCGCGTGATGATGTGTCGGAGGGGCGGGCGAGGGCACATTTGTCGGGGCCGGCGGAGTGGCAGGTCTTGTAGAAATAGTCGACGAGCTCCTCCGTGTCTTGGAGGTTCGTGAGCCAGCCCTGTTGGTCTCGTCAGAATCTGTTGGTCATGACAAGTATGATGGAGTTGGACTTACGCCGGCCATGTAGTCGTCGATATCGACGATGCCGTCGACGATCATCCTGCCGACGCGGCCCGGGAACATGGAGGCGAAGGTGTTCCCGAGCGCGCTGCCGTACGAGAAGCCCCAGTACTGCAAGCGCAACGGCTTCTTCTCGCCACGAGCCTGCATCGGCTTCTGAGAGTCCTCGCCGGCGTAGACTCCCTGCGCAGCATCGGCCTCCTCATCACGCAGCTCCTGGATCCGGTCCAGCATCTCGACCATGTCCCTCGCGACGGACGCAGTACTCGCGAACGGGATGATGGACCCGTTGACAGCGCTCTCCGCGCAAATCCGGCCGTAGCCCTGGCCCCGCGCCCATTGCCTCCGTAGTGCATCCGGACTCGCGCCAATCGGGCCGAGAGCCATCCTCTGAATCGCATCAGTCCCGCGGGCGAACAGATCTTCGTAGCAATCAGCCCTCGGCGAGGTGAACTGCACCCCGCGCGGGTCCCAGCTCAGAATCTCATATTTTCGCGTCTCCGTGTCCGCGGTCTCCTGGTAGATGTGCCCCTCGTGGAGCAGGTTGGTCACGCCGGAGCCGCCGGGCCCGCCCGGGTTGGTGAAGATGCTGCCGCCGAAGGCCGGGTCGGAGTCCGGAACCTTGGCGGGCAGCTTGACGATGGCGAGGGCGACGGTGTGTGGGTTCGCGTGGTCGAGCCAGTCGAGCGGGACGATGAGGCGGGCGCACTTGTGCTCAGTGTAGCAGGGGTGGTACTCGAGCTTGCGCGAGGGCGTGATGGTGGACCAGTCGAAGTCGTTTGGTTCGGGGGTCGCGATGGCGCTGGCGGCGGTGATGAGGCCGGCGAGGGCGAGGGGTGTCCGCTTCATGGCGGATGTCAGTTGGATGGAGATGCTAGGGGCAACGGTGACCGAAGATGAAGATGGAGATCTGTTGATGAGAGTCGAGGCTTTTGGGATAACTGCGAGATGCCGATCTCTCGAACTGTGCCGCACTCCTCTCCGTGATAATGCTTATCGCCACCGATGAGGTGCTTCCGGAGGTGCTGTTCCGGTCAGCAAAGCCGAGTCCAGTTAACTTTTCAGTTGCCGATTGGTGAGTGAGGTGAGTGAGCGAGAGTGAGGGGAAGTGAGTTTTGAGTAAGAATACCGGAAGCAGAATTGAAGTGAACCGCCCTGCTGCGTCAGCAACCACTACAAAAATCTGCATCGGCGAGACAGGCAAACAATTGGCGCGTCATCCACTCACGCAAGCGACCAAGCGATATCAGGAAGGTCAATGAAGGGCCCTGGTCAGAAGGATCAATTGAAAAAGAGGGTCATCTTACGCATAAGCACACGCTATCGTCATTGAACAGGAACAACACACGCGTCCCGACCGCCTCGCAAACGCTTATAACGCAATAACATAAAAATCATCGCCAATCAGACACACATCATGCCTTCGCCTCGCCCGTGATGCGAACAAGCATCGACCCCAAACCGTTCCCGCTCGGCCACTGGCGGTGCGCCTCCTGGATGTCCTCGAGCTCCCACTCCTTCTTGATCGGCACGCTGATGCTCCCGTCGGCCAGCATGCCGAACAGCGTCTTCAGGTTCGGCTCGAACGACGCGTCGTCGCGCGTGATGTAGTAAAAGTGCGTGCGCTTGGGACAGAACGGCACCATGCCCTTGGCGAGCAGCTTCGCCGTCGGGAGCACGGTGGACCGCGGCGCGGCGCCGTCGACGAGCGAGTTCATGTTGCCGCCGTAGCCGACGAGGATGCCGGCGCGGGACAGCACCGAGAACGACTCGTCCCAGCTCTCGAAGCCGAGCGGGTCGAAGACGGCGTCCGCGCCGCCCATGTCCTGAACCGCTTGGATCCAGGCCTTGTCGGTATACACAAAAGGGTGTCCGCCCTCGGCCCGCACCGCGTCGTGGTTCCGCTCCGAGGCGGTGCCGTAGACCTCGGCCCCGCGCAGCTGGCACAGCTTCATGAGCGCGAAGCCCACGGCGCCGCTGACGCCGTGGACGAACACCTTCTGGCCCTTCTCCACCTTGGCCACCTCGGCGACCATGGCGTACGCGGTGTTCCAGTCGAGCACGAGGGCGGTGGCCTGGCGCGGGTCGAGACCGTTGGGCACGCGGACGAGGTACTTCTCGGGGAGGTTGACGAGGTCGGCCTCGGCGTCGTAGACGGTCAGGCAGGCGACCGTGTCGCCGACGAAGAAGCTCGAGGTGCCGGGCCCGTTGGCCCGGACGGTGCCGACGAGGCAGTATCCCGGGGTGAGGGGCGCCTTCTTCTGCATCGGGTATACGCCCTTGCGCATGTTGATGTCGGAGCCGTTGAAGCCGGCGTAGAGGGGCGCGACCTGAACGTGGGACGCCGGGGGAGGGGGGATCGTGTCCTGGACGAGGGAGACCTTGAAGGCGTCGCCGAACTCGGAGATGACGACTTTGCGGATCGTGGTGGTCGACATGGTGTTTTGGTGGTGAGGTGAGGTGAGATGAGATTGATGTTTGAGCTGATGTCTGTCTGTAAGATGCTTGATGAGTCTGTATGAGTCTGATGATGAGATTGATATCCACGAGATGGCCTCATCCTTTATACTTAGATGATGCGTAGCAACGCCATGCCATGATGAGTTAGATTATCGCCTCTCGCGAAGACGTCGCTTCAACGAATAGATCTCATGAAACGCCTTACAGCACCGTCCGTTGCTCCGTTGCGCCGCCGCGACGCATCTTTAGACGGGCGCAGTCCTCCACATGGGCTGGCGGGCGCCACGAAAGAGCTTGAATCTGCCGCCGGGGTGACAATCCCCCTTGCAACATCCGTGTGTATCTTTCATCCTCGTCATCAGCTAGACGCGTGAGCGGTCGCTGGAATGGGCAAAATGAAGTATCGAACAGACACGGAGAGGAACTCCGTGGGCGCAATTGAGCCGATCAACAGCGCTAAAGGGGCGCTGAGGTGTCCGTAGCGCATGCTCGGCGGGAAATTGGACCGCCTCGCTTCTTCGCTTGGAGGCGCGAGCACTGACGGATAGCGAGCTTCAGAGCGTCTATCAAAGCCACAGGGGACAGCCGGCGCAACGTTGGGCCACCCCACAGGGCTGTGCGCTAACCGCGGGCGGCTGGTGCGGCCCTGCAACGACAACAAGCTTTCTGGAGGAGGCGCTGCCGGACGGTGTCAAGGTTCGGCCGTCTCCCCCCAGCCACGCAGAGAACAGACCTTTAAGGAACGGATGAACCCTTGGGGATATTGAGAAACAGGATAGTATCGCTGACTCTGCGGGATGTGTACCGTGAAGGATTGGCAAAAGTTCAGCTGTTGCTGCTAGCGTTGGCTCGACGCGTACTGACTCCCGTCATCACTGTACTTCAGTTAGATTGAGGCCAATAAGAGCGAGTAGGGAGCTTCTTACGCCTCTTGTCTACCCCAACGACGAACACCAAAATGTGCGTGAGCACTAGATGATAGTTACTCATCGTTTAAATCCTGTAAAATCCGGAAGGAAGAGCAAAAGGATCAAAAAACACATGCAACACCGGGCATTCGCCGGTCGTCTCCGACCCGACTACTACTCCGGCCCTCACTGGTTTATCGATGGGATAGCGGACGGGATCCCGAGTTCTCCAATGGGTGTGGTCGCATGTGCCATTGTATGCATCGTGACGGCTTATACGGGTGCGCTCAAGGGAGTGATGCGGTTGAAAGCAAGCAAAAGTAACCAGAAGCCCTTGGCATTTTTCGAAATGAGTACAAGAGGTAGGATAAAAAGACTGCGGTTAGCGACAAATAACCCCGAATGGCCGGTCATCCCCGATCAGAAGTCAACAGCAAAGCAAAAGGCAAAAAGACGACAGAGGCAGGATTCGAACCTGCGCGTGCGAACACATGCGCTTTCGAGGCGCACCCATTAACCACTCTGGCACTCTGCCATGGAAGATGACGTCGAGGCGGCTTGCCAGCCACCAAGTCGGGAAGCCGCAGGGCGGACGTGAGAGGAGGGAGCGGTGATGACACTTCGGAGCATGTTTTTGGGGTGCAGGATCAGACGCACCGCAACGTACTATATCTTGGAAAGGTGGATAGCCTATCGTCGATTGTTGGTTGCGGAGCCAGGATGTCAGCACGTCTCGTCTCTGAGCATCACGATGCTTGTAACCACCGACCTAGGTAGAGATCGATGAGTATACGTATCAATCACCATTCAACGCGATAGAGCCAGGGCCGCGTCTCAAACGGGCATTTGATTGTACACGCGTCCCTTCAGCTGACCGCCTTCAGCTTCCTCCATCATCGTGAGAAGCTAGGGAGGGGAACCCGAAGATTGAGCCTCTGATAGGGCTGAATTATAGTATTGAGGTATCTATGATTGTAGGAATGCCAAGAACATGGCGAGCATTATAATTTGACTTGAAGACTCGGTGATGGATACATCGATGGTTCAGTCAACCCATCATATCTGCCCATTGTTCCTTGTCAACGGATGGCACTCGTAATTACAGGTAGCTGACCCAAATGGCCACCTCAAGCACCTTTCTTGCTTGGGCGCGTCAAGTAGCTGCAGCTGTTCCAATCGCAAGTATTCTGCAACAAGCCACGGTTAGCAAGCACCCAATAACAAAGACCCAGAACGGCACGAACGCACCTTGTAGACCTCGGTTCCCCACCAACTGAACCTCTTGGACGCGCCCGTGTAGAACAGCGCAAAGAAGATGACGATACCAGCAATCGCAACAGAGCAGTCTAGCGCGGAACTCAGCACGAAGTTGTACCGGCGCCACCACCCACTCTGCCTTCTCTTCACAAACAGCCCAAACACCAGGCCCGCGATCGCCCAGCTGCCGTAGTTGGTGCCCGAGGCGGGCGGGATGTAGTTCAAACCGCCCAGGAACAGCGGCACGTGGACCTTCTTCAGCCACGTCGCGCCGGGGAAGACGCGCTTCCTCAAGAGGTACACGACCGCGGGGAGCGCGGCGCCGACGAGGAAGAACCAGAGCAGACCGCGGTACGCGGCGCCCTCGGCGAAGAAGCGACGGGGCCCGAGGGCGCCCCAGACCATGCTCGTGTTGAAGTGCGTGCGGGAGAAGGGGCAGGTGAAGCCGTTGGGCGCCTTGTTGGTGCAGATGTCCGGGATGTGGTTGAGCGCCCAGTTGAGGACGGAGACCTGGCCGAGGCTGCCGATGACGAGGCCGACGGACTGGACGAGGAAGAGCTGTCTCGGGGGGATCTTTGTGCCGTCGTCGGTTAGCTGCCTGGTCTTTTCTCTCGAACCAGCTGTGTATAAAAGGGGAAAGGACATACGTTGCAGTAGATTCCCAGCTTGAGGTCCTGGGCGAACGCGAGCCCCTTGATGCCCGAGATGTAACCCAGGTTGAAGAACCAGATGTTGGCGAGCACCTTGCCCTCCCAGATGTATCCGGCGACGATGCGGCAGAAGATGTCGATCTGGATCTTCATGTTGGTCGTCGCGTACACCCACGCCAGCTATTCCATCGTTAGCGGACTTGCCACAGATGTCGATGCGAGTTCACAGAAAGACTCACCGGAATGAAGAATATCGCCGAGACGGCGAAGGCGAGAATCACGCCGTACCAGTGCAGCTGAACCGGGTACTGCTCGCAGGCGAAGATGCCGAGGCCCAGGGCGAGCAGCGCCGCGATCCAGTACCACCACTGCGGCACCGTCGCGTACGCGGGCTGCGGGTTATCCCGGGGGACGACCTTGCGGCCGATCAGGACCGGAAACCGCGAGGCTTGGAACGCGGCTATAATGCTACGGCGCTTCTCGAGGAAGAGCCAGACAAACAGAGAGGCGATCGTCGCGAACGAGAGGCCGAACGTGTTGAGGGCGTACGTGACGGGGAGGTAGATCTACACCAACAAGTATCTGTGAGCAGAAGTTCTCAAGGCATGGCTGTAGTAACTCAATGGCACTTACGTCAGAGTAGGCCGCGTACTTGGTCTCGTTGAAGGTGAAGCCGTGCGCCTTGCCAATGACACGAGACACATTATACGTCTTGCCCAGGTTGTCGAAGATGGAGTTGCTCTGGATGGGCAGGTATGCCGACTCCCAGGTGTTGGAGTAGTAGAGCGCCGGCGAGATGATGTAGATCCAGAAGACCAGAGATGCCAGGACGTTGAGGATAGCCCAGGTCGGCACCACGAGCGGGGATCCAATGTACGCGATCTGGCTCCCTGTATGCCCCTTTTTGTCAGCAACAAAAACAAAAGTCAACAGAAGTCAATGATTACTCACAGTCAAAGGTGAAGGGCAGCAGGCCGATGCCGCTCTTCATGCCGAACACCTGGTTCACGACCGGGTTCTGGGGCGCGATCCAGCAGACCCAGGTGAAGTAGCCGAGCGCGGGGAAGATGAAGTCGGGGAACCAGTACCAGCAGAAGGACGCCGCGAAGGCGAACATGAAGAACTTGTACCGGGAAGCCTTCCACCTCGTCCTGTAATCTCGTCAGTCTCTATTATTACAGAGAGAGATATTTTTAAGGGATAGATAGAGACAGCAACGTACTCGGTCTCCTCCTCCTTCCTGCTTGCGTGCAGCGCAGCGTTGAGCGCCGTGTTGCCGAGCACACCGGGCCACAGCAACCCCGCGGGCTCGACGACGAGAGACCGGCCGAGACCAGCCAGGGCGAAGCCATACAGGATCGTCGCCAGGGTCATGGTCAGCTCGAAGCCCCATCCCGCCTTAAGCCCGTAGAAGACTCGCTGCTCAGTCAGGACGTCGGCGCTCAGTCGGGTGAGAAAGCTAAGGTTCGCCATGATGTAGATCAGAATGTTCTCCTGCATGTAGAGTCATGATTAGAACAGCTGTTCTCCCAGAGTGATGGTTCAAGAACCTAGCATCACGAACCTTGTAGTTGAACGGCCCCGGGTTCAGGCTGATGCGGCGGCCTCGGACCGTAAATCCCCAGTCGGGCACAGCGAGCTCCCAGGCCTTGCCGATGGGGTACGCAAGGAACTGGATGGCGGACTGCGAGAGACTGATGGACGGGAAGCGGAAGGTGTAGAGCGTGTTGACGCCGCTGCCGAGGAGGCAGAAGCCGATGCCGATCACCCACATGCGGAGGGTGAGGCAGGGCAGGGAGGGGTCGTCGGGTCTGAGGCCGACTCCGGCTGCGTAGAGGACATCTTGACTGGGAGAGCTCGACTCATCTGAGGTGGCCTGGTTAGTCTATGCTCTTCAACACAGTTCGAGACAAAGAGATGGTGTACCGGAAGATCGCTTGGCCTGTTCGATGGAATTCGTAGGGCTCATGGGCTCCGGGACTTCGACCGTCGTGCGGCGATCGCCCGTCTTCTCCTCAAGGCTCGCCATGTTGGTGAACGGTAAGGACAGGAGAGCGCAAGACACAGCAGACTGGAGATCAGATAAGATGAGATTAGATGCCATCAGGTCGCGGGCCCCATCGCCATTTTGTCAATTCCATCCCCCTCGCCCCAGGCGCCCAGACTCGACTCATCCCATCCCATCCCCTCTCCCTTCTCCTCCCGTTCGAGTCCGCGCAAAAAGGCAAACCTCGCCAGCAAGACCCACAGAACCCGGATTCACGGCACCGGGGACTATCGTAAGCTTATGGGGACGCCGGCCTATTTCGATCCTCGGGCAAGGCGACGGGGCAACACACGACCCCGATCAAGACCAACCAGACAGCATTCCTCCCAAGGGGCCCCGGAATTCCGTCCGTATTGTCCACGAGAAGACCCTGCAGCAGACAGTGCCCAGGCCTCATAAGGCTAAACGAGCGGGCCAAGACGGCACGCATGGAACGTCGCGTGCGGCCATCCCGGGCCGGGCAGTGTGGAGGGATGCGGCCTTCGCGATGGCCGATGGGTCGACGAAAGAATGGCGGTTCCCCGCCGAGATCTCTTCGGCCAGTCAGAGGCGAGCGATGGGCGGAAGAAAGTTGCCGGTTATCAAAGTTTTCGGTTATCTGTTCCGGATGAGGCTCAGCGCGAGGGGTTTGGCTCGTCGGAGGTTATTCATCCTTTTGGCCATGGCAACGGCGTTGTGGTCTGAGGTTCGTGTTGTTAGTTCGGGCGAGGCAACGCGTCCCAGCCGGTGGGAGGGAGGCCCGAGGGGTGCCGAGTTGCCGAGTATGCGATGCAGTCGCATTATAAGTGCGGTGGTGGTTGCGCACGAGATATGAGCGTGTAGATGTTCAAGACAACTCAACCGGCGCAACATTTCATGGGACCAGCGGAGTATAAGTATAAAGATGTCGATACGGAACTTTGGTCTCGATGAGAGTATCCATCAACCACCTTCTCCCTCGGTAAGGCGGTGATATGTGATCGGGGGGCTTTCTCGGTGAGAAGCCCTCCGCCAAAGTCTGGTCGATTGATCGGTCTATTGATAGACCGATCGTCGACATGGATGATTACTAAACAAAAAAAGAACCAGGCCAGCCGAAATTTCGAAAAGAATGTGCAAGCACGAAAACCCAGGTTGCGAAATTCCTAACCCTGGTCCGGTCCGACACTTCCTCCCCGTCCCATCCCGAACGAACGCCGAAGATGCCGGCCCTCCAACCGGTTTGACCCGTCCTCGATCTCCCCCAGCGACCGACAACCGGAGACCATCAAGACGGATACCCGCGACCCAGACGGCAGTGTCACGGTGACACCTGCGCTCCGCATCCCACGGGCCACTGCTGCCCACGCAGCAGAAATGGGCTTCTCCTCTTTTCCCGTGTGCCTGGTAACAATTGGGACCTGCAGCATGTGTGGTTCGAATCTCGCGTGGGAGTGGAAAGGCGTGGGTTCGCTGCGTCTCCCGTTCATCTCATGTCAACTTCCTTTTTTGGGGCAAGATGTTCGCAGCCCTACAAACAGTGACAGACGGGACCCTCTGCAGGTTCCATTTGCGCTACGACGAGTATCCATAGGGCCCTGTTGATGATGGGGAGTTGCCTTTAACTCCCGGGGCATCCTAAACCAGGGAAGTCACTTTCACGTGATGTTTTTGAATGTTCGCTGTCTCAGAGAAAACCCATCATCTCTGTCGGACATCACTGCTTTCTATGCCAAGTCACGGCCAAGCAAAGCTGAAGTAAAATTGATGCAGGTGGTTTGATGAAGGGTTCCAGCTGGTGCCCCGATATCGGACCATGCTATCCGGAGCCGATCTGAGACGGTTGCACAAGGTGCTTAAATTCGATCCACATCAAAGTCGGCCCAGTGGTTGAATCTTCAGCTGGAGAGAGGCCGTCGAGATTGTTGACGAGCAATAAGATCATTTCACCCTTGATGTGTTTGAGCTTGGGTTCATGCAAGGTTTGAACTGACGGTCTCATGTATCTCAAGTCGGTCATTACAATGGTCTCTTCCTCTTTGTATCCATGCCGATGGATTGCGGCATCTTCTGTTCATTGATCGAACGACCTCGAGGAGGAAACAAGTAACTCCTTGAAACATCTTCTCCAGTTTGTATTCCGTTGTTGGAGTTGGAGCTCGGTTCCTGCTCGGTTCAATGCATCGCCGTCGATCTTGATGTCTCAACCGATTGGAGGACACGAGTGTGTTCATGTTCCAGAAAGGGGCTCGAAGCTTCGTTGGGTCAGTGATTCATACACAAAGTTTCCCGCTGCGACGCTTCTTCTTCTCGCGAAAAGATCGGGCTTAGCGACAACAGTCCTACCACCTCTGGATATGTAGTCCAGTCCCAGGCGACAATCTCACGGGTCAACAAAGGGCACAAATGGTGTTTAGTTCAGATGTCCATCGCCGTCAGGCCAGGTTATCTTCGGGTCCACGCAGAAGAGCCGAGCTGAGGCCACTCTCTTAGTCGACATGAAGCCATGTCGTTGCCATCGCGAGTGGGTTGACACCTCCGGTGACCTCACCTGTTCACGCCTAGCAGCTCTAGTGCTGACGGCACGCTGCTCATTTCGCCAGTCCAGTCTCGTTTGCCAAGTTGGCGAACTTGTGCACTAGCAGTCAGGCCGACGGGTACAGCACCAAGCCCGACGTACCATGGTGGCAAAGACGACTTGCAGTCCATCCAAGGACACTTACTGTGGTGTGCGTGCTGCCTTCTGTCACATCAAATAAGCCAATAGCAAGTGCTCAGGCGGTTTCAGTGATTTCAGGCGGCAGACAACTCGGTGCCGATATCCGCGGCCCGAAGCTATGAGAGCCAGACATAGAGGCATTATGAAGCCCTGGATATCGGTGTTCTTGGTCGCAATGGAGCACGGAACAAGTCTCGGACAACGAGAGCGTATAAGCAGTAAGCCTGTGCTTCGATTCAGAAAAGGACCTTATTACTCGCTGAGATGTCTGGCACTCCCTTCAAATCGATCGGCAATATCATTGCTGAATGGGTGCCCCGACAGTTAGTTTGAAGACAGTTTCTGTTGGTGAGGCACAGAACCTGCTGTTGTGTCTCACCTGTCAGTTGGGTCGGACACGTCTGGTACGAACACGGGCAGTCGACGGTCTTCTGTGTTGATAAAAGTTTGGTCGACAGATGGGTTCCGAAAACTCGGACTCTTCCTCAACTTGAAGCTTCAACGAAGACCTCTTTGCAGACAGGCGAGTGTTCTGACTGGGCTTTTGAAAGGTTGCGGGTGCTTCCGATATTTGTCCACCTTGACTCGGTTGCCTCGCCAGGACTTTCCCTCGGAATACGCGCCATAACACCGACTACTTCAAATTACCTCCGACCCAGTCATGTTGGATATCGAAAATAAGGCGTCGCGTTGTGCGGTTGCGGCAAAGGGATTTTCCCAAAAGAAGGCGAGCAGATTCTTCGATACGCACAACATCAATAGAAAGTTTTTCTTCCCTACGCGTGTTGCGGGCTTTTACGGTCAATGACCTTCGGAGCTGTTTTCCTGTTCCAGTAACTTGACTTCTTGTTGGTGTTGGTTTCGTGAAAACGCGTGTTGGTCCAGAACCCACCAGGCTCACCTACACCCTAGTACCGCCGCGAAAAAGCGGAGGAAAAATGAATAAAAATCCGGCCAGGACTGTCGCCGGCCAGTAAGCACCCAGACGATGCTCTTCGTTGGGACTTTACCACCCCTGTATGCCCGGCTTTCGCATTGACAGCCGTACAGCTCAATGTCGCTAGACGTTTTCAGTCCCATCGTGGGGGGACTCTGTTAGGAATTTTCGTCGACGAACAACAGAGTTTGACACATCGTTTGATTGAAGGAATGGAGGACCTCTCACGAAAGCGTCGGCGCGGAAATGGGAAGACTGCAGAAAAAAAGCTCAACACCAACGAGCCACGTCAGCCGTCATCTCTGCCCACCACACCCCCTTCTGTGACTCGGGAAGCGGGCGGCACAGCATCTCCTGCGTGCGAAGGCAAGAGACCGAGACCATCGCGAACGGATCAGGCTTTCTCGACGGGCGGGCTGCAGAGCTCCCAGCGCCGGCCGTCGTCGGATGTGGGCACGAGTGGACTGAACGAACCCCAAAGTCCCCCATTCCCCGGTCTTCCCAACAACCAAGCGGCCGGATCAGGACGCCAGCATATCGGCGCATTGTCCACGGTGTGGCCTGGTGGTTCCTTTATTTCGCCTCCAGGTCAGTCTAGACGTCAATCTTTTACCCGGAGGAGCAGATTCTAGTGTGGGATGCCAGGCCAAGTGGTGGGTGAAGGAGACAGAAGACACGAGAGAAAAAAGGCAAAAAGAAGGTGAGTGAGACCTTCTGGAGCTATTCTGACTGGATCCCACTTGCCGCGGTGTGCGTCCCCGGCTCTGCATGGGCTTTCTCGGACTCGAGAGACTCAGCAGCTCGTCGTGATTCGCTGCCAGCGGGCGTGACAAGCTAATATCTGCAAGGATCCCTGCCCGCTGTCAACAGTTCGATCGTTCATGGGCAAGAAACCCGCCGTGCGGGTGGGGGGTTTCTGCGTGTCTCCCCCTAGCTTCACGGGTATGTGGGAGACAGTTCCTTGCTGACTCTGGCAAGCTGACCCATGCCACCGGCGTCCTATCCCCTGCACGCCAAGGGTTGAGGGAAAAAATATGAAGAGGAAGAAAGGGAAAAAGGTGCTTCTGCCGCTGCCGCTGCTGTGCCGTAGCTCCTCCCCGGGGGTTGCAGAAAATGCCGCTCGGATCTTGGCTCAATGGTTCATGGCTCTGGTGTTCCTTCCGACAGCTTGGCTGAGCGCATGTGAAGCTTAGTTGGGAATATCTGGCCATCATAGAGCTTTATGTATCCGTACGCCTCCAGACTTGCGTCGTTAGGTTGCAACAGAGCAATATGCAGCCTACAGCAGAGATAGAGACTGCAGACGCAGGGAAGCAAAATATGGACAAACTTTTTCGGTAAGAGACAGATGACATGGGCCGGCAGACACCGTCTTCACCCCACCTTGGTTACCACCAACGTCGACGGCCCGACCAGACACAACATGGCCATGATCCTCCCCCCTTCACACGCCACTTTCTATCTATTGGGCCACTGACTGATCTCTTCACACTCGCTCGGGTGCGAACGGTTCGGCTCTGGGCTGGACTTCTACTCGGCCAGGGCCACCCTTTCCTTTCAAGAACGGGAGGGTCCAGCCAAGTACGCGGCCCTCCGAGGGCTGGGCTGTAGTAGTGCAAGACGGCGTGGGAAGATCCCACCGCGCTAGCACGAACCCAAGCATACGTCCGATGCTTTCCAGGCTGTGATTCGCTTCTTGGCATCTAATCTGATCATCTGATAAAGGAAAAAGATTGGGCGACATCGGCTTGGGGGGAGCCACTTGGGGGCGAGGGAGCATGTAAGTTTTTTCACTCATTGACAACTGAGTTCTCTTGGCAGGGCCCATCGTCCAATATAGCAGGACGGATGGAACCCTCGCTCTTTTAAAGTGTGATCTGCTCCCAGTTCTTCCCCTTCCTCTTGGTTCTTCAAGCAAGGTCGTACAGGCATCCTCCGCCTTGAACTCTCCTCCATTCCTTCTTCCTCCCCCCCTCCCCCTCCCAAGCGACATCGTGCAAGCTTCGCAACCATGTCGGCCAACATCGAGACGGACAACAAGCGCCAAGGGGACGGCATCGACACCGAGAAGAACGCCCCCCACCATGACGGCGTCTTCGAGGTCAACAACGACCAAAAGCAGGAGTCGGACGGCGAGAGCGAGGACTTCCAGGATGGTGTCAGGCGCGTCAGAGCCATCACCTCGGTCTGGACCAAGCAGACCATGATCACCATGTTTGTCCTGTGAGTGAAACCGTGCCTTCTGATCCGTGGCTCTCTTTCAGAGCCAGGGGTCTCCCATACACCAACTAACCTCGTCCCGTAAAACAGCCTCTACATCGTCTCCTTCGTCGACCTGCTCCTGCAGTCCGTCCAGGGCAACCTCAACCCTTTCATCACCTCGTCGTTCCAGAGGCACGGCCTGCTCTCCATCGTCAGCATCTTCGCCAACACCCTCTCGGGATGCTGCCAGATCCCCATCGCCAAGGTCATGGATATCTTCGGCCGTACCGAGGCCTTCCTCATGATGATCCTCTGCTCCCTGGTCGGTGTCATCATGAAGGCCGTCTGCAAGAACATGGAGACGTACGTCGCCGGCCACACCATTTACTACGTCGGCCACTTCGGCATGATGTTCGTCATCGACATCATGCTCGCCGATATGACGACGCTCAAGAACCGCATGATCATGTTCGGCATCAACGGCACCCCCAACGTCATCGTCGTCTTCGCCGGCCCCAAGATCGCCGAGCTCTTCCAGACCAGCTCCAACTTCCGCTGGGCCTTTGGGGCCTTCGGCATCATCCTCGCCGGTGTCTGCCTGCCCTCCGCCCTTCTCATGTTCTTCATGCAGCGCAAGGCCGAGAAGGCCGGTCTAATCGAGAAGATCAAGTCCGACCGCACCTACATCCAGGGCTTCTTCCACTACGCCAAGGAGTTTGACGGTTCGTTGATGGTCCCCTAACACCTTATGGGGAGAAACCCATGAACTAATACGTGTCTCACAGTCGTTGGCATCGTCCTCGTCGTCGCCATGTTCTGCTTGATCATGGTGCCCTTCAGCATCGTCGCGTACGCGGCCAACGGCTGGAAGACGCCTTACATCATCGCCATGGAGGTCGTCGGCGTCGTCTGTGTCCCCCTGTTCTATGTCTGGGAGAGATACCTGACCCCTAAGACCCTCATTCCCTACAAGTACCTCCAGGACCGCAGCATCGTCGGCGGCTGCCTGCTGTACTTCCTCATGTTCGCCTCCATCTTGTGAGTTGCCATGGTTGCCTTTTAGCCCCTCTTCAGAATCCTTTCTAACGTAACACCAGCTGCTGGGACACCTACTACCAGTCCTACCTCATGGTCGTTCACAGGCTGAGCATCAGCCACGCCGGCTACGTTCTCAACTGCTTCTCCCTGGCCTCTTCCTTCTTTGGTCCCCTCTTCGGATACATCATCCGCCTGACCGGTGACTACAAGTACACCGCCCTCGCCGGAATCCCCTTCATGCTCCTCGGCACGGCCCTCCTGATCCCCTACCGTCAGCCGAGCACCAACGTCGGCGTCCTCGTCGTCCTCCAGCTCCTCAACGGTATCGGCACCGGCATCTTCGCCGCCTGCGCGCAGATCGGCGTGATGGCCGCCGTCACGCACCAGGAGCTCGCCATCGTCATGGCTATCTGGGGCCTGTTCGGCGGCATCGGCTCGACCGTCGGCTTCACCATCGCCGGTGGCCTGTGGAACAACCTCTTGCCGCACAAGCTGTGGTCCGCCCTCCCCGACGACGCCAAGAACATGACCATGACCATCTACGGCGACATCGAGGTGCAGCTGTCGTACGCTGACGGCGACCCGATCCGCGACGCCATCGTCGCCGCGTACGCCGACATCCAGCGCCGCATGGTCATCGCCGGCGCCGCCTTCGTGCCGGCCTGCCTGCTGTCGATTGCCGTCTGGAAGCACATCAACATCAAGAAGCTCGAGGCCGAGAAGGGCAAGCAGACCAAGGGCCAGGTCTGGTAGACTGTTTTTTTTTTTTTTTCGTTGTTGCCTGTGTCGATGCTGCCCGTGTTTTGCATGCGCGCAGCGTCTTGCGGATCGCTTTGTCAAAAGAAATGGCCCCTCGCCGGCCGAGCAGCGTGAGATCAGACGACGTTCGTGCCGCTGTTTCTCGCTGCGAGGCCGCTGCCTCTAGATGTTTTGCCGTTCATTTAGTTGAACTCAATACGTGTACTTAATGGGACAGGTCTCTTTCTCTGTATGAGAAGACGGCCCGAAAAAGTAATATTCTCTGAACATGAAATGATCCAGAAGGATCTGATCACACCATGTCTCTTCTCCGCGCGGGGAAAACATGCAATTCGATTCTTTTCCATCAGTTGTTTACTAATTCTCGATCCTAATTTCCTCCAATGCAAACTCCGCCGCGGCGACCGTTCGCCGGCCCAACCCTTTTCCTATTGCGGGTAACAATACCGGCTTCGGTTGACCGGTCATAGTACTAACCCAGTCGGGAAGCCAGCGACACCGAACTCCGCACCCGGGGACCGGCGCTGATTAATTGGATGTCCGCTGAGGAGCATCGTTAGCCCGGCCGAATGACATAGGCCACAGGTCTCACATTGATCTCCCGGCATGTGACTCATGCGGGACCGAAACATGCCTTGCGTGCTGGGTACCGAATCCTGTCAGCGACTATCCCACGCTGACGACGTTAACGTTGAGGACTCAACGGGACACGTTATTCTCCCTCCCACACCGTAGGCTCCAGAGTCCGACGTTGATGGACTCCAACGTGTCCCTCCGCAACCCCGCAACATTCGATTCGAGACCATTGAATTGCGGACATTGGTCATCAAAGGCTAGTCCGACCCCAGTCCGAGGTCAGACAATGTCGTTATGTCGCGACGGCCCGCTGACACAACGTGGCTGAAGGGGGTTGCACGCGAAACTTCAGATGTTGTCGTCATGCCAAAGCCAAAGTACCTCCTATTACCTGTTCGGGTCGTCCAAAGAATAAAAGGCACTCGACCGCCAGCCGGTCTTGTATGAACATGTCTTGATCAGACGACATCGACAAGTCGCCAGTCACATAACCACGATCTCAACTCGCAAGAGAAACAGACCGGCAATCGACAAATACAATCTCAGAGACATCTTCAACATTACACCAATCGAACCATAATGGCCGCCATCGAGAACCCCGCAATCCCCAAGGGGTCGACCGTCCTCATCACGGGCGTCAACGGCTTCCTCGCCTCCCATGCGGCCGATCAGTTCGTCCAGCAGGGCTACAAGGTGCGCGGAACGGTCCGCGACGTCAAGAAGAACGCCTGGCTCTCCGCCTACTTCGACAAGACGTACGGCGAGGGCAACTTCGAGCTCGCCGCCGTCCCGGACATGACCGCCAAGGACGCGTACGCCGAGGCCGTCAAGGGCGTCTCGGCCTTCATCCACGTCGCCTCCGTGCTCAGCTTCGACCCGGACCCGGAGAAGGTCATCCCGGACGCCGTCGAGAGCGCACTCGTCGCCATCAAGGCTGCCTATGAGGAGCCCTCGGTGAAGCGCTTCGTCCAGACGTCGTCCTCGTCGACGGCCGTCCCGGTGGAGCTGGACCTGCTGCTCAAGTCGAAGGATGCCGTCGTCACCGAGGACTCGTGGAGCCCTGACGCCGTGGAGGTCGCGTACCGCCCGGGTCCCTGGGGCCCGGAGCACGGCCCGCCGGTTTATGCCGCCAGCAAGATCGAGCAGGAGAAGGCCGTGTGGAAGTACTACGAGGAGAACAAGTCGAGGCGGCCAGACATTGTCGTCAACAGCGGTAAGAAGACCCTCGAGTTGCGGGACAGTGTTCGAGACATGCTGACAACTCGGCTGTAGTTCTTCCTAACATGAATTTCGGAAAGAGCCTCGATGTCGTCAACCAGGGCCACCCATCGTCATCCGGCCTGTTCGTCTTCCTGATGAAGGGAGCGCGGACGCCCGCCATGCTCGACGTGCCCAGTAAGTTCACGTCACCCTGAATAGGACCCGTGCGAAACAGCGAGCTGATGGGTGACTGCAGTGTACTACGTCGACGTCCAAGACACCGGCCTCCTCCACGTCGCCGGCGCCGTCCTGCCCGACGTCAAGGGCGAGCGCATCTTCGGCTTCGCCGAGCCGTACAATTGGAACAAGGTCCTGGGCATCCTGCGCAAGCAGAACCCGGACAGGAAGTTCCACGACGACTACCACAGCGACGAGTACCCGCTCTTCATCAAGCCCAGGGACCGCGCCGAGGAGCTGCTCCGGAGGTTCGGCAGGCCCGGCTGGACCCCGATGGAGGAGAGTATCGCGAACAACACGGCGGATCTCAAGGACGACGAGGCGGTTGCCTCGGTGAAGACGGCCGCGGCGTTTGAGAATCTGGCGTAGATGAAATGCGCTGTATTTTTACCTGTTCGATCCGTGATGTGAGGGCAGGGGTGTAACTGAATGTATGATGCGATTTCTTGACATTTTCTCGACTGAATAAATATGAAATAATTTTTTTGCGGAACATTGAGTAGTGCGTTTCTGTATCTACTGAGAAGTGGATGTTCGCTCTTCTAATCATCGCGCAAATTTTCTTCTCGGCTCATCACCATGTATCCAAAAGCAACTGTGGTCTCCTGCATGAAGTCCCCGACAGATCGCACCAATGGACTCGGCCGGGAGTCTATTGGTCATTCGCTTGGCGGCCATCCGCGTATCGACGCGGGTGCCTAAGCTAAGAAAATTTCTTAGTTATACACGAGCTCAACCTCTTGCTTCTTGCACCAACTTTTGACCTGTTTCGGGCGAATCTCGCTTTGTCTTCCTCCTCAGGGATAATCTCGCCCACCATGCGAGAGTTAACGCCTTGCGGCCTCTGCATGAGAGTCATAGACACTATCACGCTGCCAGATTCTAGCAGCTCCCTCAAGACGCTGGAATGGCATTTCGAAACCAAGCAGGTCGTCGAGTCGAAACAGTCATGCCCGCTCTGCGACGCAATCTGGGAGCTGCTCCTTGCGCCGTCACTTTCGGCGTCCGTGGACCGCTTCGAGGATATTGCACACGACACTTGCCTTCCAGTCACGCTCAAGGTATCCAATGTCACGAATACGAAGCAATGGAAAGCATTAACATGGGCATCTTTGAACGTGTCATTGGAGGTCCCGAAGCACGGCTTTACTTATCTTGGAGAGGGCACAATCGGAATATACGCTGAAGGATCCACGAAGAACAATGGTTGGTTGTTCTTCGAAACCGCGTTACTTGGTCTTCGTCACGCTGATCTTAAACGAACAGGTCACCGCCATCCCCAGTTCTGGATCTCGGGGCGGACGAAACCGCACCTCACAGAAGCAGAAGACCGCATCCTCTGCGCCAAGGCATGGCTGGAAGACTGCGAAGCCGGATGTCATCTTGAATGCGAACCGTCGACGATGTATCTTCCCACAAGACTCATTGAAGTCAGGCCCGACCAGGTGCTGCGGCTTGTGTCAACCCATGGCCTTGGCCAAGCACAAGGACGCGTGCGATATGCTACTCTGAGCTATTGCTGGGGCAGTCTCTACGAACATAACCTGCTTAAGACCAAAGAGGCCACTCTTGAGAGCTATCATGCGGCCATACCGGAAACGTCACTGCCCAAGACATTCCGAGATGCTATCAGGACTGCTAGGTCTCTTGACATCCCGTATCTCTGGATCGACTCCCTGTGTATCGTACAAGATGATCTCGAAGACTGGCGGAGGGAGGCCGCTCGGATGAAGGACGTTTATGCCGGTAGCACAATCACTATCGCGGCGAGCGATGGCTTGAACAGCTCTTGGGGTTGCTATCCTGGTTCTGACGACAGTCTAGAGCCTGTGATGGATATTGCGCAGGCCGATAGAGGCTACCAACGTCGTGTCGCCAACGCCGGATCACGGATAGTCACGGTAGACAAGTACGTTCGAAGTTTTTCCTTCAGGCGCCCCGACATCAACACCGGCTGGCCAATAAATTTCATGGTCCGATTTCGCAGTTTGGACCCTCAGGAAATCCGCCGAAGGACTCATCTGAGCAAGCGGGGTTGGGCGTTCCAGGAGCAGCTGCTGTCTCACAGGATCCTTCACTGCTTGGACTCCGAGCTCCATTGGCAGTGCAGGCACGAATACAAGACTCAATCCGGGCAACCTCTTTTCCAAGACGACGGGCTCGACTACCACTGCGACCACAGCAAAACAACGCCTGAGGGCGTTAAAAATTGGCACAAATGGGTCGAGGACTATTCCAGGCGAGAGTTCACCGTTCTCTCTGACCGTATCCCGGCGTTCGCGGGTATCAGCGACTACTACTGGAGCATCACGGGTCAGTCTGTAGTTCTGGGAATGCGTCGGGACTCGCTCGCGAAGGATCTTTCATGGGTGAGAGCCGGGCCCCAAAGGCCACAAATAGGGGGCACAAACGTCCCGTCTTGGAGCTGGATGTCCTGCAACGCCCCAGTCTGGTTCGACTTCTGGACTTTCGACGAAGGATACGAGGGTCTTGTACAAGATCATGTCAGTTCCAGCGTGTGGCACGTTGACTGGACCGGGCTAGCAATGACTTCGCCCATCCGGTCGACCATGTTTCTCGTCAAGGGCCCTGTCAAGGAGGTCATGCTGCGGATTGCACCCGAGGCCAAGAACTTCAACCCGCCCTACTTCCTCGTGGGTAGTGGCCAGGAATCTGATTTCTCCGAGCATCCCATTCCATGGGACTGCGCGGGGCGGTTTGATGATGAGACGCATCCCGGAGACGTAGAGGCCAGTTACACCTGCCTCCTTCTGAGGTCGAGGCTACACAAAACATCAAGACGAGTCAAGGAGACGTTCCTCATTCTCGCCCCAATAGTGGAGATGGTAACTCTTGCGGACGATGACGTCGTTGAGTGCAGTGGCTTTCGTCGCGTTGGCATTGCGTCGATCGAAGGGACAGAGAGGACTTTTGGGAACTCAAAAGTGAAGACTTTGGAACTGTTCTAGAGGCTTGGGATGTTGACTAGAGTCAGGTGTTTCCCTTGAACTCGACATCGGCACTTTCAGTTATTTCTTCATCTACAATAGCATAGTTCAAGTAGCAATGTGCTGGACGATAACATCAGTCAGGCAATCTTGCAAGACCTCTTGGCAGAATGTGGTACCAGATAAGTTGCAGCAACCCTCACGTAAACGCCAAAGGTGGAGATGGCAGAGAGGTAAATAATTGAATTAGTTGTGATTATGTATAGATAGTTTAAGTTTCAACACCACTCCTCTGATGATTACACCCTCTCTTAGTCACTTCGATCGTTCGTATTTACATTGTCCAGGAGGCCTCCCCGCCTACTTCTCTAGATGTATGTTGGATGTACATGATACAACTACGAGATCCGTCCTAGTAAGACACGCCCCTGCCTGCTTAAGAACGAGCGTATACCTTGAGGGCCGGCTCGGCAATGAGCTTCGGAAGGTACGCCAGCAGCCGGATGCCGGCAGCGACAATCGACCCGGCCGTAGCGATGCCGTCCTCGAGCGACAGCCCAGGAGCGATGAAGTCCCTGCACACCTTGTCCAGGTTGATCCGGCTAACTCTCGCAGGGCCCCCGTTCAGCAGCGCGTCCTCAATCAGCGCAGCCGTCAGCGGGTTAAACAGCATCGTCGCGTGGCCGTACACGCCGCCAGCAGGACGGCCGGGGCAAACAGCCTGCACCTCCACATTTGTAACGCCCACGCGGCGGGCATCAGTGAGATACGCCGAAGCGGCGGTGCCCTGCTGCGGCTCAACAATCTCGTCCAGGAGGGCCGAGTAAAACGTTGTCGTCGGGACGTACGCATCAGCCCCACCGCGGGCGCGCAGCGTCTTCACGAAGAGCGAGGTGTACTGCTGCTGGATGACGGACGGGTCGCAGGGGGCGTTGAGCGCGCCGCCACCGGGGGACAGGCAGAGCACGTTGGCCACCACGGTGCCGTGGAAGTCGGGCGAGACGGGGAGGAAGTTGGACACGGCGGCGCGGGTGGAGGGCCAGAAGGTGAAGGCCCACTGCGTGTCAAGGCCGCCCTGGGACCAGCTGATGACGCTCACGTTTCTGGTGCTGTTGTTGTTCACGCCCGCGCTGCTGATCCCGGAGATGTAGTTGATGGCGTAGGCGACGTACTCGGAGTTGACCTGGGCGTCGCCCAGCAGGGCGCCGGGGATGTTGAGCCACACGGGGTCGGCGTAGGGGACGTCGGAGAGGAGCTTGAGGAGGTTGTAGCCGAAGGCCTCGCCGCCGTAGACGCCGGTGCCGGGGACGAAGATGACGGGGGGCTTCTGGCCGTAGGTGAATGTCTTGGGGATGTAGATTGCCTGGCGGAGCTGTTGCTCGGTCAGGCTGTACGGCGCATCGGCAGCGTCCTTCTTGGGGTAGATGGGCTTCGCGGGGTTCACCGGGTTGATGTTGTTGGTCGAGTCGATCGGGTTAATGGGCGCGATCAGCTTGTTGGCGACGTTGACCAGGTTCAGAATATCAAGGAGGCCACCGCCGCCGAGGAGGCCCTGAAAGCCGGATAGAAGGTTGGGAGAGACAAGCCCTTGCCCGATCTGTTTCTGAATGTTGCCATAGAAGTCGGGCGAGCCGCCCTGCTTGGTGTTCCAAATCAATCCGAGCTTCGACTGGAGATCGGCACCGTCTAGGACGTTGCTGGCGCCGCCCTGGGGCTTGGTCCCAAGGATGCCGGAAAGGAGGGAGACGTAGTTCGTCGGAAGAGACAGGAGATTAGTGACGCCGCTGAGCGAGTCGAGGAGGCCGGCTGGGGCAGCGTCGACACACTGAAGCAGGAGCGCTGCAAGCGCAAGTTGTTGAGCGGGAGAGCGCATGTTGGTCAAAAAGAATGAATTGTTGGATTCGTTGACTGGTTAGATAGGAAAGAAAGACTGAAAGATCGGAAACTTTGTTGTTGGAAAGAGAGACTGAGACACTGTGGTGCTGAGATGAGGCTCTTGGCTTGGAGGAAAGAAGACTCTTGCAGGAGGAATCACGAAGCTGTTTATATCCCCTGAAAGACAAACACGAAGGGTTCCGACCAGGAATTGTTGCCGTGCGCCACGACTTGTGTCTGCGAGTTGGACTGCCGAAGCCGCGGGCGCCCTCCCGCGGCCTTCCGCAGAAACCACGAACCTCTTGCGGCAATAGGCATGGCGTGAAGACCCAACTCCCCCGCGAAACCGTGAGCTAAGAGTCTCTCGAGTGCAGATCCCCTCAAGCGGGGGGAGCACACAAATAGCATACAGACCATCTCTGGTGATATACACTAGGATGGTCCGTGTTGGTGGCAGAGCTTGAGGGTAGCTCTTCTTCTCGTCGCTCCAATAGGAAACGCCGGGAAGTCTAGCGCCAGAGCCAGATGCCTCTCCCGTCCCGCGCTCGGGAGGAAGTCGCGGCTTCCATGATGTTTTGCTCGCCGTTGAACTGCAGTTGAGTCCCAGAATGGTTCGTCTTTGTTTTCAAGCCTTCAAAAGTTCGCGGATGGTGCCAAAGCTTGTTCTTTCGAAGGTGCCACGCCACAACCGGACGCCAATGGGAGCTTGAGTCTGGAACTATCGGCAGACAGGTCTGTCGTTTATTTCAACAACACAATGAGCTGTCTATGCTGCAGGGACCTCGGTAACTTCAGAAGGACCGTTTTAAACGATTCGAAGGAGCCTTTATTCCATCTTACTAGAAAACAGCCTCATCTGCTATGTCGAGTTCTTGCTTCTGAGTCTGATGTCCTTCCGGCAAGTCCTTGGGTGGCTTCCTAGCAACATGTTTCTCTTGCTGCTAAGCTCACAGACGCATGTAAACACGCGCGCCACACAGGCATTTTGGCGCCTGGCTCGGACGACGACACAACGTCTGTCCGTATGACGGTGGGAGCATTTCGCCCGGCTTCGAGTTTACTCAACCCCTGACACCATGCACAACGGCTACGGCTTTCTGTCAAAATACGCCAGCGCCGACAACTCGTGTTCTCGACCTTCGCCCGATTTGGTGATGCTTGCAGCGTGCGGACCCAGCGTCGGACCGATATCAGGTGGGTGCATCGTTCGCCGAAGTCCAGAGTGGCCGGGCAACTCGGAACATCACGATGTTGTCTGCGTCGTATTACTAGGGAAGTCAAATAAGCTACGGAGAATTCTTGGGAGAGTCTCGGGCTGGGCGGTTTCTGGACACGGCAGTTGCTCTGGTCTTCGGTCCGCTCGAGATGTGCTAGTAGAGAAGCAGCAAACGGACCGATTCAACGATGTGGGCAAGTTGAATACCTCGGGACTTGCCGTGGCTTCGTTGACGAAGTCTCGGTTTTTTGATATTGGCATTGATAAAGTTCGGGCTGCATGCTCACCGCGAGGCCAGGTGATAGCCAGAGGATCGACATCGTGAACAGGGCCCGAACTCCTCGGGTTCAGAGTAAACCTAGGAGAACTTGAAGCTTGTGACTTTTCCAGGCCTATGCGGAGCATAGCTTGAGAGATCATCATGTTCGTCGTATGTTATGTTCATTCCTCTTATGTCTACGTAACTACCTCTCCTCACAAACCATCGTCCAAATCCCCAGCACGCCCCTCACGGAGGAGTCGGCAGACAAGAACACGCAGAGCTAACCCGAGAAATGACGTTCCCCTGGCACGCAGAGGCAGCATACGTCGGCACGACCCCGACATCGGCGGTCACGCTCGCCGTGAAGTCCCCGCAGAACTCCAGGCTCTCCTCCAGCCGGCCCTCCACGCTCTGCGCGCGCATCGCCCGCAGGCAGTTGTCCGCATTACAGCTCTTCGGCCTGCACCTCTCCCGTCGGGTCATCTTGGTCAGGAATCCACCTCTTTCAATGGTATTGATGTAAATAAACCCAGACTCGAACATGGCGTACGAGCTCCACGTCCCGCTGAACTCGACTTCCCCGCCGCCGGGCGCGCTGTCGTCCTCGGGGTATATGTCGAAGAAGGCAATCTCGCACACGCTGTTCCCGGAGGGATCCTCAGGGATGGACGACACGTCGTACACCCTAAAGCCCGTGCCGTACGCCGACTGGAAGACGAGCCCGTCCTTGGAGTACAGGTTGTGGTCGACGCCCCTCGTCCCAGACTTGTAGATGCCCGTCTGCTTGGGGCTCTCGAGGCTGGCGACGTTCCAGATGTACGACACGGGGTAGCCGTCGGCGGCGGGGCCCTCGGCGGTGACCTCGTCGTACTCGTCGTTCATGATGAGCCACTCCTGCCAGTCCGGGTCGAGGACCCAGCCCTGGTGGGTGAAGGCCGCGCCGTCGTAGGAGGTGATGGAGATGATGGACGAGTTGGCCTTGTCGGTGACGTCGTAGCTGTGAATTGTCAGGTTGTGTCGACTGGTGGAGGCTCGAGACTTACATGGTCAGCGTGTCTTCGTTGTAGGCGTAGCAGATGTCACGTCCGAGATACTTCTCGTCCGGGCCGCGGTAGACGAGACATTGGGCCTGGGCAAGGTCAGTTATCACTCGGAAACAGTTTCGAGCAGATCCGTGTCGTACATCGTGAACATAGCCATCGTCAGGGTTACACCCGGTCCTAACAGGATTCGAAGGGTCCGACAGGTCGAAGAAAATCAGCCCGCCGTAGCACTCGGCGTCGATGGGCCGCGATCCCACGGCGACGCCGTACTCGCGCTCCTCGTTGACGACGACGTTGTGGCTTGCGCCCTCGGTGAGGTCCGTAAAGTGCCCGGCCAGGTCCTCGCTGCCGAAGGTGATGGGCGCCTCGTCAGGGTCGATGTCGAGAAGCTGCGAGAACACGTCAGCATAACCGCCCTCTTCGCGCAAGGTATGCGGGAAACCTCACCTTCCTCATGTCAAAGATCTGGACCCCGTGGTTCGCCAGCTCGCTGCCGATGAGCATGTAGTGCTTGAAGCTCCTAATCTCCTTCCAGAACGCGTCGTCGGTGAGGTTCGCCAGCGCCGGCCTGCGTTCTCGTCAGCAAACACAATCACCACACGAAATCTCCAACCCGGACTCGAGAATGCCCCCTCAACTCACAAGAAACCGAGGTGCAGAAGCCTCCCCTCAGGAAGGACCTCAAGAAAAGCAGTCCCCTCATACATCCCGCTCGCCACGAACTCCCGCCCGCACTCCGGGTCCGTCCAGCCCCACGAGCTGCTCCCGATCCTCCCCTCCCAGCCCGCGGGCGAGCCCAGCTCCGCGTGGCTCACGAAGTCGTACAGGTCGATGTTTTTGCAGCGGAACGTGTGCAGCGGTTCCCCCGGTATGGCCTCCGCCTTGCCGTCGACGCACTTCGCGTAGCCGAGGCGCGGGTAGGAGGACGAGTTGGCGGCGCCCGAGGCGGCCTCGGCCTGCCACCGGTTCTTCTTGATGAACATGCTGTTCATCATGCGCGCGCCGTTTTGGGAGAGGTCTGTGGGAGATGTTAGAAGATAGATGAGAGTGCTGGGATAATGGGGGTGTGTTTACCTGCGACCCTTGCTGGGTTCTGGGGGCGTTCCTTGGCCGAGACGATGGAGGCGAGGCCCAAGGCCGCGCCGGCGAGGGCGGGAAATCGCATCTTCGCGCTGTTGAAGAGACCGTGGCCAAAAGGACAATTCCCAAGAGCGTGGTGTGGGAGAAACAGAGAGAGCCTGTTGAAGACGAGAAAAGAAATAGCAAAATCCCATCCACCAACACAGCTACTCCACGACGGCTATATATACCCGCACATCTCTGCGCCGAGCAAAGAAGACGTGCAGGTAACGTCTCTTTCCCCCCGCCCTGTCTCGCGAGAATGGGTCGAAGCGTAATCCCAGATAGATTAGAGATGTCCCAGACATGCATGGAGCGGAATTCCCGGTACCTTTGTGATGCAAGACAAGCGGGTGGCATGCTAGAGAGAGCATGCGGCGGGAGTATCACACTCCTCTCAAAGCGTGCCAATCTCGTCGCCCAATGTGGAAGGTGGATGTAGGTCCCAAGCTTCAACGCGGGCATGCCAACGGGCTTCTCGTCTTGGGGTGCATGGAGCCAAAGGCAAGTCATAAACGAAGTGGCCACTAATACGGTGCCAGGCTGTCGAGGCATTCTTGGGCCGTGGGGTGCCGCCATGTGGCAGGAGTTGCATTCTCGGGTTAGCAGGGACGATCAACAACATTTCGGGAGCGGTGTTGGGAACAGGGAAGGGGGGGATGGTCAATATTACATGCATCGCGTCCTTGGAGCTATGTCTCTATTGGAGAAGGCTGCTCCAGGGTTGCAGCACGCCAAGAGGCGAGTGCCAGGAGTTGCGATGACAACCGAAAAAGAAAACAAGTGAGGCGTTCATTCCGCGTTGACTCGGTGCTCCGAAATATCGATTCCATGTCTTCTTACGATGCCCCGAAAAATCGGGACGAGATGGGAAGGATTGTCGATCTTCGGAAACTATTTCGATAAAACACGAACACATGGGAAAGGGAGGGGGGGGGGGGGAGGGGGGAAGGAGAAGGCGAGACATCGGGTGTTGGTAAGCTAGATGGGATCCTCCGTTGGCATGTTTCCATTTCCACACACCGTTCATTCCCCGAGACTCTGAGATCAGGACTGCAAGAGACCTCTTCTTACCGTTTCCAGTTGAACACCGATCAAACCACCAAGTTGTTTCCCGTAAACCCCAGACCCTTTGTGTCCTCAAAGACAGATTTCCTCGTGTTGTTTCCGAAACTTGCAGGTCGCTCGTTCGTCCACCAGAAAACGCAGCAGAGCCTTGCTTCCCTAGCCGCTCCGAAAGAGAGAGACATGTTCCAGTCACAACAATGCGCTGGCCAGAAACAATCTACCCAAACGTTCCACCGGGGGAAGACCACGCGGAGCTTCGCATCACGTGTAGGTCACAATAGAGAACCTACTTACTCTCTCGCGGCACCATGACACGAATCGCAGTTTCCGTACTCACAACCGGATGAGTCCTCATCAGCTCACGGGTACGCCGGTCGGAGGGTTAGAAAAACAAAGCATCGCAGTCGTGGATGGATCTAGACCTCGCCTCCTCAGCTCCTTCGGTCCATCCTCCCGCGTTCAAAAATCTCATCGTCGCTGGCACAAGGTGCTTCCGCCCGAGCATCCTTCCGACGTCCCATCGTGCTCGTCCCAGTATCACATGCAACCACGACCTCAGAGCCTCGTACACCACAACCCCGCCACGCAGCCTCCTCAGATGATCCACTCCAGCTCTTGAAAACCAGAAACCCCTCGGCAACCTCCTCCCACCAACTCACCTCGTCACCTCTTCAACGTAGCCGGCTGCCTCCAGCAAGAGGCCGCCAGGTCGCCTCACCTGGACCAAAAGCACAGCAGAACCAGATCTTCAAACGCCATTCTCGATTCATCTATCAGCAGTTCGGACAACTCCCCCCCCCCCCCCAAGAAAGGCTCTCTCATGTCCCCACCAACGCCTTTCGCCGTCGTGAAACAGACAAAAGACAACCTCTTCGTCCCTTTTTTTTTTTTTTGACAAAGCCAAACCCATCCGTTGACCGAAACCCCATCCCCAGCCACCACCGGTTGACACAATATTGAAAACCCTACGAAGGCACACCAAAACCCTACGAAGGTACTCCAACACCGTGGCCTACCTTCTCGACCAAACCGAAACAATCTCGATACTGTTACAGTGGACTCGCAAGACAAAAACAGGGCGAAGCGAAGGGGGTATTGACGCGGCGATGCGGGACGAAGGGACACAACCCGGGGAAACGAACATGCTGCAGTCACGCACAGAATTGTCACAAGTAGCAAAACGACAACGTCAAGCAAAACTGAAAGAAAAAAGAGCTAGGAAATTCTCTGTTGGGGCAGGTCCCGTGTGGTAGACAGATGGAAGGAACAACCAAGCCAGGAAGAATCATGCGCAGTGATGACGCCCAAGACAAGCCCGACTCCTGAGATTTGGCCGCAACGCATGTAGTGGTCGTTCTCGTGACGTCTGACAATCGTGTCCGCTATCCGTATGCCTAAGATCAATCAAGTCCAAAGAAATATGCGTCATTCGCCCAGGTATCCATCGTTGCAGCGTTGCGTCCAAGGTTCAAGGCGGCGGCGGTGAACGAGAAGGACGAAAAGGGTTTGAGAAGGTGTAAGCAATAACAGAGTACAAGAGAAAATCGCTCATTGCCTCAAATGCTCACGACTGGAGCAGGCCGAATCGTGAGGCCAGTGCCCAGGGATGCTATCAGCCCCTCACTCTACTGCACGTGGGGTTAGTGACCAGGCGTCTTCAGCTTGGGTCTTCTCAGTCAACGTACCTGGGGGGGAGCGCCAGGAGGGCCCTGGGGTCCCGGGGGGCCATGAGGTCCGGGGGCACCGAAGTGGGCAGGACCATAGGCACCGGGGCCGGCGGGGGCACCGGGACCGAAGTAGTGGGGCGGGGGAGGGGCAGGGCGGTAGGGAGTGCCGACGCCGGAGTTGTTCTGGCTGCGGCCCCAGCTCAAGCGGACGCGGGAGTTGCCAATAGGGTATCCCTGCATCTGGTTGATGGCCATCTCGGCAGCGTGGCGGTGAACAAACTGGACGAAACCGCAGCCCTTGCCGGGAGGGATCTTGACGTAGGTGATCTCGCCGAAGCCCTGGAAGAAGCTTCGGAGCTCGTCCTCAGTGACGTAGCCGGACAGGCCACCGACGAAAACGGTGGTGTTGTTAGGGTCGGTGAACTGGTTCATCTGCTGGCCAGGAGGGTTGTACGGGGCTCCGTAAGCGCCGCCATACTGAGCAGGAGAAGGGACCCCGTAGTATCCCTGCTGGTGAGGAGGCAGTCCGGGGGCCATCATCTGGTTGCCGTGGTGCTGCTGGTAAGGACCGTGGTTGCGGTTCTTGGGGGTGGCGGTCGAGATGCGCATGGGGCGGTTTCCGCAGTAGACTCCCTGCATTTCCACAAGAGCCCGCTGCTGATCCTGCTCGTCGGTGAAGCGAACGAACCCGTAGCCGCGCGACTGACCCGACATGGCATCGGTCATGATCTTAGCAGACTTGCAGGAAGGGAAACGCGCCTGGAAGAGGGACACCAGGACGTATTCGTTGACCTCAGGGCCGAGGTCGCCGACGAAGATGGAGTACTCGGGGCCGCGGTCGTCGCGTCGGTCGTTGATGCCGCCGCCGGAGGCCCAGTTGAGCTTGAAGGCACGGTTGGAGTTGGGGACAGGGTTTCCGTTCAGGCCCAGAGCCTTGCTGGCGGCGTCGGAGGAGGTGAACTCGACGAAGCAGTAGCCGGCGTTGCTGGGAAATGTTAGCCACATTCAACCTCGACCGATCAAGGCGCAGGGCACATACCCAGAGGTCTTGTCGCGGATGACCTTGACGTTGACGGGCTCGCCAGTGGCAGTGAGGAAAACGCCCTTGATGAAGTTCTCATCCATCCAGGGCTCGAGCTCGCCCATCCACAGAGTGTTCTTATTCGCGTCAGACTGGATGGGAGCCTGACCGCCGGAGATGTCTCCGGAACCGTTGTTGCCGGGGAAAGGCATGCCACCAGAGACGGGGGTGCCGAAGCCGTCGCCGTTGGCGTTGGCGGGAGGAGCGCCGTTGCCCTGAGCAGGGTTGTAGGCGTTGATGCCGTCCATAATGAAGAGATTCGACACTGGCGACTGTGTCAGCAATGGATACTCGGAACGAGACGGGCGCTATCGGCGTAGGCGAGTCCGAAATGGCGGTTTCTTGGCCGACGTACCGTTGGAAGATGGAGATGAGACGGTAAATCTTTGCAAACGTTAGCATGTTCTCGGAGGCAACGCTTGAGGGACGGAACGTACCGTTACACGGAAGTCAAGCAGCAATGTCTCTTCCTTGGGTGAAGTAGGGTGGTTTTGAGAATCGAACAGAACGACCTGTATCAGACGCAAAACCGAGACTCCGAAAAGCACTTTGTGAAAAGTCGATTCTCTTAGACGCCAGCACGCCCCGTCGAAAAACCGAAATATCGAGTTGGGTTTTCGAGCACGAAAATGCTATAGCCGCCGATTAAGAACAAGCTCGAGGGGCGCTTCAAATTCGACTTTTGAATCTCCTAGACTGACGCCTGTTGCCGGAAATCAAGAGATGCCGTGGCTGGAAACCTTTCGCCAACGATCCAGAGAAATGGGCCAAAGGAAGGATCCGAAATGATGGGGACCTGAAGAGGCAGTTAGCAGCGTGCAGGGTAAGGTCATCTGGTAGGCAGCGAAAGGCAGTCGCAGTTGCAGTTTCCGTCGAAAACGCCGCAAGTCCCGGTTGCCGTACTCCGTTGAGCCACGTGGGGGTCGAGGCGGCTGTTATGTTGAGAGGCGCTGCTTTGGGTTTCCCATTGCATTGCCCACGACAACGTCGCGGACGAGCTTGCGCGCCAGCCTCATAGCCTCCAGCGTCTTGCCCACTACCCGCGCACACTCCTTTTTTTGCTCCGAGTCTTCGATGTATCTTCCAACCACCGAAACACCCCTCTGAGTATCCTACGAGCCGCTGTCTTCGCTGTCCCGGCCACATGCTTCAAGTCGTGCGTTGAGAAGATCCGGCTGTGCGAGGCAGGACAGCAGCCGGGGAATCGTCCGTCTGTATTCAAGGTCGGTGGCGAGCAAGGTTGTGGTAGTTGAGGCCGTCTACCGTGCAGTTCAGCAGGCGGCAGACCACGTGAGTTGGTATTGTGCAGCGGCGTAATCGCCAGAAGACAGTGACAGTCGATGGCGCATTTAGCCTTTCGTGTGGACGATGCCGTGACGTCGGGGTTCGGTGGCTTCGCTCGGCGTGGGTTGGTGATCGACGACGACGACCCGGGATGATCCACGGCACAGAGGGGTTCGTTCAATGCGGCGCAGCGCAGCAATGCCATACTGATCTCGACCACCATGCATTGTTGACTTGAACAATTCGCAGCGGACGGTGGCGACGGACGTTGACGACAAAGGATTGCCGAAGAAGCCGGAGGCCGGGAGTCGGACACGAGCTGGACATTCGCGACTGGTGCAGTTGCGGCTGCGACTGCGATTGCGACTGCGAGGATGCGACGAGGGGGGGGAGATGTGCAGAATGGGGAAACAGAATGAGATAGACCAACTTACTTTTGGGCGCCAACAAAAAGACTCTTTTTTCCGGATGACCAGGAGAAACGTCGTGCGAATCGTAAGGAGGGGGTGGAAGAGAGAGAGAGAATTATTACAGAGAACAATTTTTTTTCCCTTGAGGTGGGATTTTCGGGGGGTGGAGGGGTGTTTAACGACGAGGGATAGAAGCGGACAGGGAAGTCGCGCGCAGAGAATTTTTTTTTTTTTTAGGTTTTCCTTACGGTTGAGAGGGTCGCGCAAGGCCGTAGGTACGGAGTACGTGGATCTCGCTCTGTCAGTGGTGACGTTGAAGGCCGGGAAGAGGCGCAGGGTGTGAAGGCAGGGCAGCGAGCAGAAGCACGACTTTTTTTGCAACAACCACGACAATCACTGAAAAAGGTGTTTCGTTTGGAGCAAAAAACCGCGGCAACGCAACACGCAAGGCAGAGCAGGGCAGAGAGCAGTGCAAGCCAAGCAATAGCAGCAGTGCAGACGACGACGACGCAGACAAGAAGAGGTGCAACTCCAAGGAAAGGGGAAGAAAGAGAAGCGATGCGGAAGAGCAGAGAGAAAGAGGAAGCAAAAGTGGGAATTGGGAAAGGGAGAGGGAGAGGGTAAGAGAGGGGGACGTAATAGTAGATGAGGGGAGGGAGGGAAGGAAGGAGAAGAAGAACGACCGGGTTCTGGCGATGGGCTAAGCTACCTAAGCTACTGCACTGCGTAAGGCGCAAGCCGGCGTACCGAAGCTTTCGAATCGACCTGGATGTAGCAATTGGCAGTGTCTAGAGGTGTTCAGGTACATTGGGTTTAGGTCGTCACATTCTCACGTTCAGCGAAGGCAAGGCAGGTGTAGTGTGGGTGTGTAGAGGGCGCGCGACCTGAACCTACCTTCCCGGGGCAGGAGGGGGTGTGAGTTCTGGTTCAGCGAGTAGGTGTGGGTGGTGTGTGTGTGTGCGCGCGCCGCAAGGTGGTGTTGATGTGGAGAGGAGGGGAGGGAAGGTGCTCCTGAAAGTACTGCCCGAGAAGCTGTAAAGGTAGGTAGACAGGTACTTTTCCTGGGTACAGGTCATGTATCCGTACCTCCCATCCTTGGTGATTGCTACCAATGTCTGGGAGCTGCCCAGGTGAGCTTGCTTCCCTACCTCCACTACTTTTACATACCTAGGTACCTGGAAGGGCAGGCACGCACATGATGGTCTTGCCCTCGTCGAACTTGAACCCATCTACGTAGACTGGTGTCTTCCACGCGTGTATTCTTCGGTAGGTACTCGAGATCTGTCCATACGTTCCTCCAATACCTCTAATGTCCGTCAGACTGAGGAAACTGCGAGGAAAACAAAAAGTACCTGTAAAAGTGGACCTCGAATGTGTGGATCCAGCGGCGACCGGACTTGGATGCCGTGCGCTGAGCATGGCGGGCCAGTGGCTGCCCCGGCGAACGAAACGAAACCAAATCGAACAAGGCACGGCACCGTAGAGGGGCGCCGGCAGCGAACGGCCTCTCACCAGCGCTGCAGTGGATGACTGAGTGCCTCAGGTATTACCTACGACACGGCCTCTGGGCCTCTACGTGTACTGTACTGCCAATGATCAGACACGACGGCGACGACGGGAACGGCTGCGGTACGGCCACATGCGTGCCTTCATTTCAACAAGACAGATTGTCCGGATAAGAAGAGGATTCGGCACGAGGGGCTCAAGTCGAGCAAGTGCCAGCGTCGACACTTCACTCCGTCCCCGACCTGCAGCCGGCTTCTATCGACTTCGGCGAGGTACTCAGGTACCCTGTCCTCCCGGTGGTACTTGACGCACATGTCCCTCCCGTGCCTGCCCCGTCCTGCGAGCCTCGACTGCAAGTGCGACAGTGACTGCCGATTGGAAGACGAGGGGAAGGACCTGCCTGTCCAGGTGCCAGGGCAGCTCCCCTACCTCCATAGGTATAGTGCGGAAGGTGCCTGGAAGTGCTTGCGTGTAGGTACTTACCTAATTGACTGGAGTATATGGATACCTAGTGTACTCTCGGAAGGACCAGGTGCAGACTGGCTAGCTGTCTCGGTCCTTCCATTGTCGTCTTCGTGTCCCTGGCTGCCTGAAAACCTTGCTGCTTCTTGCTGCATCTCGGTCTCCATATCTCGTCTCCATTTCCCTGACTCCATTGCAGGTGCAGGCCTCGTCTCCAGCTCTCTCCGCAAGTGTACCTGCCCGGCCTTCCTGCCCGGTTTGATCTCCATCATCATCACCTCCCAACATGCAAGGCACTTGACATGCCAGAATCGCGTCTCTCAACGCCGCCCAAAGGGAGAAATGGTCGACAGGTCAGGTACGGTACCTAACTAGGCACCTCGGATAGCGCAATCCTCCGGGCAGATCATACGGGGGCGGGAGGGCACGCTAAGCAGAAAACGTCGCTGCCCTACGTCGACGCCTGCGCCTGCGCCTGCCGCCGGCCGGCTGCCCGGTACGTACCGGCTCTGAACGCGAAATGGCGTCACCCGCAGTGCACTGAGCTGCCATGTATCCACCCCTAGTACGGATACCTACCAAGGATACCTCTCAAAATGTAGTGTATCTGCTCAAGGAACATACCTGTATTGGGGCCCAGCGAGGAGTTGGCATCGCACCTGCCTACCACCTATCAAGTCCTTCTGTTCGAACAACAGCTAATGCCTGTGGTGCACTTAGCACGTAGCAATCTCATTCTCGGCAGGTACCTGCCCACACACGATCACGAGAAACGGTACCCCAAGTTTCTACTGGCTGGTTTCCGCCTGCACTTGCTGGAGGTAATTCCTTGCACTTCCAGCCTCCAGCATCGAAAACACCACCAAACGGCCTCCACGATCCAGCCTTCGGGTCGATACGGATCGCCGCCGCCGCCGCCGCCCCAACCGTCCTTGCATTGACGGAGTTATTGCTGTCACCAGGATCGCTCGGTTGCCAATATCAAATCACCTTCGGCGCGACCTCAGAGGAGGCCCAGCATTCACCAAGGGTCTTTCGACCTCTCCCTCCCCAACGAGAGCCCACCCCGGCGCAGCACCACGTCAACTGCTCCTCGGCCGCCCTCAACATCTGCAGACTGCAGCGCTCTCGCGATACCCCGTATCCTGTCCCCTGCGGTTCCCTCCCCTGGTCTGCTTGCTTTTGCCTCATCAGATGACATGCGCAAAGCCTTCGCTTCGCTAACCTCGCCGCATCCAGCCGCCCCAGCCATTACCGGCCCGTCAAGTCTACGCCAAGAATGCTTCACCCCGGTCATCATTCCAGATGCCGCTCGTCGATCGAGACCCTTCCGTGTCCTTGTGTCTCTCTCTAATCAACGACCGGGAGCGAGGGAGATGGATTGGGAGTCAAAGACGGCATGTTGCGCCCACCAGGCCCAATAGGTCGACTGCAAAAGTCACCACCATTTGAGACACCGACCCCTTCTCATTTCTTTTTGCCTGCTGCTGGCTTCCTCCACGCGAACCCCTCGTGGACTCCGACTTGCTTCGGCCGAGCTCCCCTGTTTGTCTGTAGCTGGCTAAGGCTTAGATGGGCAAATGGGCTTGGGTACTCGATCGGAGTCGCCAGAGGCAAGTTGAAGGGCCATTCGTGTGACATGTCGTGCCATTAACCTTTGCTGCAGCTCCTACTATCAAGCCGTGCTTCGCTAGCCGGTTGTGCACGCATCGCGTTTCGAAACACCTCGACAGCGTCAACCCAACTCGCCCGTGTGTCATGGCCAACGCTCCCATGGTCCCAGCGCTGCTTGAAAGCTGCCTGCCCTCGGTTGCGCCTGCGACTAATATCTTGCATCCTGACATCGCCAATCCAGCTCCGAGCGTTGCTCTCCGCCTCCCTCGCATGACAGGCCGACGTGTCCGCAACGACGTGTCATGGGCTTTTCCCCGCGGCCCCTCGCCGAGTGCCGCACATCACCGGTGAACCCGGAGTCGGTAGATGATCCCTGGGACCGACCAGATCCCGGCCACGGAAAAGACACGTCAGATTTTTGTTCGTTTCGAGCCTCGGAAAGTCATGGGTTTCCTTGCTAGGCAGTGTGGGAAGAGCTCTCAGGTTGGCATCACGGCCCTTAAAGACGTCGATATTGCCTCTCCCTGACTTTCTCCTGAACAGGACACCCCTGGCCCGAGGCTGACGTTGACAGCGCCAACGCTGGCCTGTATCCTATCGACTGCTGCCCTAAATTCAATGAAGTGCACCCCGACGCCCTGGGTCGCTTCCAGAAACCCTGGCAACCGGGGCGGAAGAGCGTCGGCCCCTCCTTGACGAGCAGTGATTTTAAATAGTTTCGCGTCTCGTTGACACGTCGACGCTTCGGCAAAGGAAGACGCGTTTGCTACGCGGACGGACCTAGGTAGGCTCTTGATTGCGCCTTTCCCCTGCCGGCCCAAAGTCCCGAGCGGCGCCCAGACGGAGATCCTCTAACTTGACTGAGGACGGGGCGCGCGGGAGCCAGTTCACCAGTAGTATTAAGCCCGCAAAGTCGGGCCAGCCCGGAAGATCGATCCCAGCGTATTCCTGAGACTCAAAGCTGGCTGCCAGTCATCATTCCTGGCGTCCGTCTGCGGCACCCGACATGGTCGATGCCCTCAAAAATCAGCGACGCGACTTGCATGAAAAGAATTCCTCGTCATAGGCCGCGGCGCGTGGCGCGTGGGCTGCTAGCCCCTCGGCAAGTCAAAAGCGTGACAGCGGTTTATCCAGAAATGAAATCATCCGACGACCAGGGTGGTCTGGTGGGTGTGCAGTCGCTGCAGGGGGGATTTCCACTGCTACCGTGGATCGAGGTGTGGAAAGACTCAGATCTCTGATTTTTCCCCTCCCTCTCTGACTGGCCACCAAACTCGCCCGCCATTTGGCTTGGCCTCCCCCAAAGAGGCCCTGCACGCAGCCAACATCAGAACATTAAATCGACGGGTGGTAGAATTCCAGTTTTGTGACGGCTTCTTGTCCCTAGAGCTCGTCCGCAGTCGACTGTCTGTGTTGACATGGACGCCGTCCTTCAAACCCTGCGGCCACGGGCCGATAACGACTCCCAATATTGCCAATAGGCGACTCGGTCTTTGTCGATTCTTCTCCCTCCTACGGCAAGAGAACGCATAGTTTCTGTCAATCTCCGAGCATGCTCCCTAACCCCTGTATTCGGAGCTGAGGAGACCTGTCCTGAGCTTTTCTCGGACGACAAGTTCGGCCATAAGACGCCATCCGTCGGCTTCGATGGCTACGACATTCACTATAGGCCATATCCAACGAGTCGACGGAGTACCTACTTTGGGTTCAATGGCTCCCACCAGCATTTACTTCCGTTCCCGGGCTAGCAAGGTCTGGCATGCCTCAACCGCATACTGTCACAACGAATCACGCAGGACCTTTTGAAATTCCACAGAGACGCGTCCTCCCTGGTCCAGAGCATGCAGCATCCGTACTCCGTAGTGTAATACCGCCGCCTGGCACGGACAGGGCGGCGGCTCCTTGGGTTGCCTCGCGCCGCACAATCTCAGCAAATGCTTCTCGAAGCCCGTCCGCAGCAGACATGCGGCTGTCGTCTGATGAGGAGTGTTGCAGCGCGGCGCCTCACCAGAAGCAATTTCCCTCTTTTGTGTACTATTTTTCGCGCAATGCTCCAAGCCAGGTCCACTCCAAATCTTGGAAGCCAACCTCGACGACCAGGCCATATCTCACCTCGGGATGTCGAAAGTGGTCATACTCTGGGGAAAGGGCCACGTTGATCGACGACACCCCTGCCGCCCCTGGATCAGCGCAGAGCCGAACTGAACCGTTGTCCAGCAGCTCAACTCCCTTTGCAACTGTCGCGTCGCAAGCATATCGTCCGTCGGGCAATCTTCCACCTCCCTCGTGGCCAAGAGCCACGTCCAACGACTGGGCATCCGCGATGGTCCTGACTCGACAGCTGAAACCTTTGCGCTGGAGACTGCCAGACCATGGACACCATCTCGATAATAAGTACACTAGAGTTTGGGGCGCCTCTCGTTCGCATGCAATTGCACATCGGCCGGCTGGGCGAATCTCGGGCCATACCTCATTGGACTTTTGGCGCGCCGGGGCCAGTAAAAGTACAGTTTAGTAGTGTGTACTGGCCGCTGGGGCGTACGTCTAACACATCGACTTGGGCGCCCTTGACTCGCGTTTGCGCTGGCTGCACTGCGGTACCACAGTATGGTTGAGCGGAACCCCCGCCGTATTCCTCCTGCTGGTCTTTAATTCCCTCACTGAAGCTCGCTCGGTTCTATGGGCACGCTTTGCACCGCATCGATGGGCTGTCAGTTGAGATGCGGCTCGTAAGAAAAACGTTCGTGGGCGTCATGACCACTACCGCAGGGTTGCCAGTCAAACAGACCATCCTCTTGCGTACGAACCGTACAGTAGTAGTACCTAGTGGGTGGACGCATCTGCTGGCAACGTTGATCGGTTACCAACCGATACGTCCAATCCTTCGACCGAAGTCGAAGATTCACCCCGCGACTTGATGTTTGCCGATCTGGTCTCCAATGAAGCTTGCATACTCGATGGGCCAATCCGATGCTCCGGTTTGATGCCCTTCACCATCCACGCTCTTCCGCTGTTCCCGGCCCCGGCTGGAGGTCCGAACTCGCGTCCAACCCTTTTCAAGACCGGGTTTTTCTGTTCCTGGACGCCAGGCCGCACGACGTCCAAGATGGTTAGTGAGGTTCCCATCGTCAGGAATCAGGATGTCTTCTGGTTGAAAATCGGTGAGTCGAGTAGCCGAACTCTAAAGAAAGAAGACCCTGGGTAGCCGCCACTCGGATGGATGGCGCGGTTGCGTTACTATAGTTCACGGCGCGTTGGTGGTGTACATGGAGAGTTTGTCATGTGAAGCGACGCTGGGAGCTAACGGATGAGGTCGGCTTTTCCGTTAGAGGTCGTCGAAAGAACCGTCCTGCGTGCATCTGATCGACGTTGGACAGAGGCAAAGAGGCAAGCTTTCGGTTCAGGCTACGAAGAGTGGCTAGGGGTCAGCTATGGCCCTCTTGCCGTCGGTGTGCTCGCTGGAGGGGTCATCTTTGCGCCGCACTCCCACCGCACGAGTCGGACTGCACCCTCGCTATCTCGGCCGATGTCTGATGGGCCTTTTCTTTCCTTCACGGTAGCGAACGCAAACGAGGTCGCATCGCAACCTCGAACCCTGTTACTTCCTCTAGTTCTTTTAGAGGAGGTGGTATCGACGGGACTTTACGGCAGCTCCCCGGTTCACCACCGCCATCGAGGTAAGAGTGGGTGAACGCTTCAAAAGTTCCTTCGTATCGTCGCCAAGAAGCTTCTCCTCTAAATTTGCATCGGTTTTTCCCGAAGAGAGAGGGTTGAAGTGCATGCGAGATTCAATCTCGCCGTCGTCTTTATCCTCAACTTTGTGCGACCTGCCGCCGCCGCCTCAAAGTCAACCTGGAGATGTGTGGGGTGAGTTCGTGAGATACAGCCCGAGTAAGGCAGTTTTCTTTTGGGTTTCGATATTCCGACATCGACGGCCATCGGAAGTACTAATCATTACCTATTTTGGTTCAATATATCAGACATTGCGGTTCTCGGCTTTTTGATTTAGGATTCCGCCGGCCCGTGAATCGGGGTGGGCGACGATATCTCAATAAAGTTGTCGGGGGGAGTCGATGAGTCAGAACGACGTGACTTTTCAACAGTCACTGACGGAATGGAGATCTCTTGAGGTAAAGGTGAGAGAGTTCTCAGTTGTATCGACGTGGAAGATTGGTGTAGGAATGTCCATGGTTGGCGTGGTGGATGGATGTAGGTAGGTGGGTTAGGCGCCGCTCCGTCTCATGTGCGTTTGCAGTTTGAAGGGTGGTTCTCGTTGGTGGAGGGTTCCTTGACGGGTGGGCTGTCTGTTTCGTCTGAAGGGGTGTGTGGACTTGCGAGACTGCCTGCAAGGATTGCCTAGGTAGATGGAGAGTTTGGTGGTTGCTTCGGGGAGATGTCGGCGTCTTTGACTTTGTCACGAGGTAAGACGTCGGTGATGGCGTCTTTTTGTGGGGGAGGGGGGGGAGGCCGGGGGGTTTGGTGAGGGAGGGTGGATTTTGGTTGTTGATGACATGGCGAGGGCTGGATGGAATTTTGCGGTGGGGGTTGAATGGTGATGGTGAGTGTGATGTGTTCTTGGACGTGGGCTTATTCTCTAGAGGACCGAGGAAGGATCATAGACGGTGACCTACCTCGATGTCCATCTAGATGTGACTCAAGTTTATGAGCAGGAGAGGTTCAAGAAGCCGGTGATGAGCACTTGAATCTGGTCGTCTTCGTGGCCCGGACTTCGATGGCGATCTTGACGACGGAGTTCAACGCCCTCTTTTCTGAAGCAGCTCATCAGCGTACTTTTGAATCCTTCTCGCGAATTATCTCGAGCAGAGTTGTTGAGGTTCTTCGATCAACGCGGTATGGAGATGGGCGAGTCCGAAAGACCTGCAACGCATTTGTGAGGTTAACAGCGGTTATCATGAAGGTTTGGCTGTATCTGTTGATGAAGCGACTGGACTTTGAGGGGCGAGCTGGGAACGTGGAGCTGTCCTGGAGCTGCTGCCAGGCCACTCTCCTAGTTTCCCCCGTTCTCGTGACTAGGTACTGGGATAGACTAGACTGGTTGGTCGAGCCCGAACCGCTGGGTTATCGATTCCGAAAAGGTCGTCTGGTCGGCGTGTGCGCGGAAGGCTCGGATGGGATTTCGAGGGATGTGGGCGAGCGGCATCCCCAAGGATATCAACCAAGCCGCGTGGAGCCGGGATGTTTCGGTTATCACAATGAACGTCGCTTTCGTGACTGCTTCTTTTCGTCGTCATAGAGGATACTGAGTGGTGTTTTTTTTTTTTACCTTGGATGTGTCCCATCGTAACACGCTGGGCCCAAGATGCTAATCCTGCAGAGAGCGTCGTGGATGAGTGTAGTCGGCATTATCAGCCAGTTGCGAGCGGACTACATTCTGTCAAATCCACGTCTTCGTCTGCTCCGTAATGTCTCGAGGCTATCTTCGAGGTGAGGTAGTTGATGGGATTCTATCAAACGCGCAAGGCAACGGCACCAGGCAAATCTCGACACGCCGCCGTTCATAGGTTCCGCCGTCCGGCACTGGGGGCTTGTTCCTTATGATACTCGCAAGCCTTCCTATGAGGCGTTTTAGGAGAAACCCCAGAAACCCTCTCGTGTACCATTTCGCCAACCTAGGGTTGTTCGGGTCCTCCTTCTTCGATGCATGCAGTGCAGAAACATGGACCTGGAGTCAGTCTTTCTGGGTGGAATAGGGAGGGCATTGTTACCTTGATATAGGTTGTTAGAGACCACCTCGCGAACCTCTTGTAGTTTGGGGAGGGGGGGGGGGGGGCATGAGTGACGTGTTTCTGATATGCATCCGTAAACTGGATGGCACAGCTTGTCTTCCTCCTGTCGGCTTAATGAGTGGATGACCTCGGGACAGCTCGTCTGATGCCTGTTCGATGCACTTGCGATTGATTGCAAGGCCAGCTATCAAACCCCGTTCCACGAGCTCCTCCGGAGAGGACAATCGATGCCGGTTGAGAGCTCTTGAAACTTCTTTCTTCGAAACAAAAGAAACACGGCAGTCATGAGGATCGCGACTTTGGAACCTGTTTATTATCAAGTTTCTGTATGACGTTTCATTCTCTCAATATATTTCGTTCTATTGGAGGACATCCAATCAAGTACGATCTTGACTTTGGCGCGGTTCTGCCTCTTCCTGGTGAATGCCTCACATTGCAACTTAAGTCTAGTTCTAGCACCCACTGTGTTCTGCAGGTTCCGACTGATACTCTCGCCGCCCAGCGCTGAAATGCCCGACCATTTCGCCGGGCCTTACCATTCCACTATTCATTGCTGTCTCTTGCCCTACCGCAAAGTTGGAAGGGGGATGCAGTGCGGGACTTGGGAATTTGCTGCTCAGCCGGACATGGGGTCAGTCTAACAACTACAGAATAAACATTCATAAGGAAGGTGAATGCATGACCAGAGAAAACAATTCGTGATAGTACAAAAGAACCCTTTGTAATGCTGAGGACAAACAATCACAGTTACTGAAGCTTTGGCTTGTGTCTTTGGTATTAAGACTCTAGGCCTGGGCAGATTATGCATTAGAGTCTCTACTCAAGGTTAGTTAAGGAGTATTATGTGTTTTTGGCTACTCCATTAAGACCAAAAATACCATGTGATTTTATTCTTATTTAACATCGTTAACTTATGAGTGTCCTTACATATTGCTGGGCTCTAAATCCGACTCATCAGTTGTGAGCCACTGGCTGTTGCTATCACCCCCTTCTTAGTTACCCATACCTGTAGTTTGTACATGTAGTCAAGACGACATAATTCCAAATTGACTGCACCTATTGAAACCCCTGCTGAAAAGGGTCGGGAGTAAAATGAACAAGGTATGTGCCTTTGCTTGTTGTTCTGTCCACCCGCTTGGTCGTCTCAACCCACGTCTTTCAGCCGTGACGACATCATCATCGACCAGCTGCATCACTCGCCTATTTGTCTAAAAGGGGCGAGTGCAAAATAAATAAGATGGGTGCACCCGCCTTTTGTAGACTCTTGCCTCACACCAGCCTTGAAAAGAGATTTAATATGCACCCGCTTTAAGGAGAGACTTGATTTGGGACCGACACAAACTTGCCCCCCAAGTTCCCCCTGAAAAAAATCGTCTCTTCTTTTTTTTCTTTTCAAAACATCGACAAATTCCTTCTCCCATCCTCGAGTTTTCAATCCTCCCAGAACATCATCAACAGCCTGGCGTTGAGTTACACCAGAACGCGAAAGTGTCTCAAGCGCTCGGCACGACTCGCTAAAGCAACCGGTTTCGGCGGAATTGACGGATCCCTGCGCTGCGGCCGCCCGCTGGAATTTCTGGAACCGCGCGGATTCCAGCTTATTCAGCTTGCCGGCAGGCAGCCGGAATCAACGTCAAGGCAAGGACCTATCTCCGTGTCCTTTGCCACAGCAGCCGCGTCAGGTACTCGACCGCCTGAGGCTTGGTGACGCGATACCTAGGCTACCTGGAGCGAAGCGCCTCTCCAACTTGGTTTAGGTACATGTTTGCGCTCCCCCACGTTTCCCAACTCTCCGTTCCATCAACTCATGATTCAAAGTCACAGAGAGAGATATTCGCATCAAAACAACCTCTCAACTCACCCGACACGACGACGTCCCGACGCCTCTGCCCATCATGTCGGGCGAGTCGCCTGAGGCGCGGGAGAAGCGCCTCGTCGGGACCGTCCAGATCCGGATCCTCGAGGCCTCGAACAAGGAGGACAAGCTCAATGAGATCCTAAAGAAGTACCTCTGTCCGTTGCTGCTCAAGGCGATGAGTGAGCACGCCTCGGTCCGCAATGAAGTGAGTTGGCCCGAGTTCATGATGATGGAATGAATCTGACAACCTCCAAGGTCATTCAATTTGCATCAAAGCTCAAGACGCTCATCATGCACCCGAGGTATGCGGCATCCTTGTACCTCCCTAACTGACGGGTGATGATGAGATGAGGCCAGACTGACTGATGATCGTGACAGCATCGTTCTCCCGGTCGAAGCTCTCATAGACCAGTACAAGAACACCACGTCGCCGATCCTGCGATACCTGGACGTGTCCTTCATCCATCACAGCATCGGCCGTCTCGAGGACTACGACCGCCGCCGCCTCGTCAGCAAGGTGGCCCAGGGCATCTCCTCGCCGTCCCAGGGACCGACCCAGTCGTCCATGTTCAACCTGCTGCTCAAGATCATCCCGGACATCCAGGTCCCGCCCCGCGGCAGCGAGGAGGACGCGTCGTTCCGCGAGGCTAGCGGCCTGACCGACGGCGCCGACGCCGCCTTCATCGCCAAGTGGCTCGGTAAGGTCCTCCTGCTGCGGATCCCCGGCGGCTCGGCACCCCTCCGCCCGGACTTTGAGAGGCTCAACCCAGCGCTGAGCTCCGAGGACCTCGACTTCCTCAAGCCCGACCAGCGCGACGCCGCCGTCGCGTTCCAGAAGATGCACGACCTGCGCCGCAAGATCGCCCAGCTTCTGGCCAGCGCCGCCTTCAAGGACGAGGAGCGTCTGCTGCCCGCCCTGTCTGCCGCCGCGAGCCCGGACTACCAGGTCTCCCAGGTGGGCGAGGACATCCTCAAGCGGATGACCATCGACTTTGAGAAGAAGGAGATTGTCGAGGAGCTGTATAATGCTCACGCGAGGCTGCCTGCTCCGCACCGCATCAGGATTCTCGGCCTGCTCTCCAGATCAACGCTCGCAACGACGATGCACGACCGCATTCAAGCCGTCGTCACGCTCGACTTTGGCACCGAGACGTCGTCCAACGCTCCCTCTCATCTCCAAGCAGCCAGCGGTCTCGAGCGCACCAAGCTCCACCGCGCGCTGTTCAACTTCCTCAACTGGGCTGCAACCGTCGGTCCGACCCAAGCCCCCTTCGCCGTCGGCTCCAAGCTCGTCGACTTGATGCGCAACTACGTCGAAGACCAGGGATGGCCCGCCCCCCGAACCCTCTCGGCAGACGAGGAGGCTCTCAGAACCATCGCGTACGATCTTCTAGGCACGCTTGGTGCAGGCAGCCCGACCTCCGTCCAGGATAAGCTCACTCTCGTCGGCTGGCTCTTCCGCTCCCTCTCAGAGGATCCCACCGCTGAGGCCGTCGTTAACATCGAGGGTTCGCTGTCCCGACTGACAAGAAGCTTCGACCCGGAGACCGTAAGCGGCGAAGGACGTCCAAGCGGCATGCGCAACCTCATTTCCCTCCTCCTACACTATATGAACCTGTCCGAGGACGACGGCGCCGTGGTGCGCAGCGCGCGCTTCTCGGCCGTTAAGTGGGCGAACCAGACCATCGCGTCCTGGGACGAGCGAGGCCGCTGGATCGACATCCTTGCCATCGCCGGCCGCCGCGGCGAGCGCACCGAGGTCGTCGAGGAGGGCCGCAAGGGGCTCGATCCGTGGACCTACCGGGACGGCGAGGCGCACAAGATGCCCGACTGGAAGAAGCTGATGGCGTATTTCTTCTGCGGGAGTATCACCGACGACTTTATGAGCGACGAGTGGCAAGGCACGGCGCCCGAGGCCGAGTACGTCAAGGAGTTTGACGAAGAGGGGTCGAGCAGCAACTTTGGTGGCGAGAAGCTCTTTGCGTACCCGGTTGCCGTCGAGTACGTCCGCAGAGCCGTGTTCGTCGCCGCCCTGCCCGACTTCCCCCTCGTCCCCGGCTGGGCCGAGCAGCTCGACACTTTGGTCCGCAACGACATCAAGACCCGCGAGAAGGTCCGCGCGTACCTCCGGTCCGTCGACGAGCCCGCCGTCGCCTTCCTGGTCAAGATCTGCTTCGACGGCATCCGCGTCAGGAACAGGGACGGAGCCAACCCCATCGTCGAGAGCTGTCTTAGGTCGCTCGTCGACATCGCCTCCCTCGCGCCCCGCGGACCCCTCAACGAGATCGCCAGCCACGCGCACATGCTACAGGCCTGCACGCGGAGCAACAGCAGACACATCCGCGCGCTCGCCGCCAAGGCGTGCGGCATCCTGGTGCCGCACCCCCTTAACGAGGTGGACCTCGACATCAGCGACGCCGCGGCCAAGCAGATGCGCAACCGCCAGATCCAGGAGTTCCTGCGCAACCTCAAGTCGATGATCTTCGCGTGGGAGACGTCCGTGGGCTCCTTCGCCAACGCCGTCGAGGGCTCGCTGCAGGCGTTCGGGCACATCTTCTCCCGCGCGGCGTACTACGGCATGCCGATCCCGGCCGACATCCACCTCCCGCAGAAGCTGCTCATGGACAAGAGCCACCACGGCCCCTCGCTCGAGGAGGCCATCCTGGACTGCTACTCGGAGCTGTGGACCGCCGGCCTCTCGCAGTACATCCCGGACAACGTTAACAACCTCACGGCGGACTACGTGATCGAGAGGCTCGGGGAGAAGGCGGCCGCGGGCAGCGACAAGGCCATCTTCGCGCTCGGGCGGCTTGCGCTCGCGTTCAACGAGCCCAACGAGGAGGCCACGCCAAAAGACGGTATTCTGTTCCCGTCGAGCAAGACTTGCGGCATCGACAAGATCCTCCGCGCGCTCTTTGGTCTCCACGGCAGGCGCGAGACGGAGATCCAGTTCACCGTTGGAGAAGCCATCACCGCGGCCATCGCCTGCTGGGAGTCGGACTTTGTCAAGCTCACGCTCAACGTCGACGGCGCCGCGGGTCCCTGGAGGAAGGAGAAGCGCAGCGCGAGAATCACGGCCGTGCTCGACAAGCTCTTCCAGGACTGCAAGACGACCAAGCCCTCGCTGCTCAAGGCCTCGGGCATCTGGCTGTTCTGTCTCGTGCAGTACTGCGGCCACCTCGAGGAGGTGCAGTCCCGCCTCAGGGAGGCGCAGGCGGCGTTCATGAGGCTCCTGAGCGCGCGCGACGAGCTGGTGCAGGAGACGGCGTCCCGCGGGCTGTCGCTGGTGTACGAGAAGGGCGACGAGGCGCTGAAGCAGGACCTCGTCAAGGATTTGGTTTCCGCGTTCACGGGCAGCAGCACGCAGATCAAGGTCGAGGAGGAGACGGAGCTGTTCGAGCCGGGCGCGCTGCCGACGGGCGAGGGCAAGTCCGTTACGTCGTACAAGGACATCGTCAACCTGGCGAACGAGGTCGGCGACCAGAGCCTGGTGTACAAGTTCATGTCGCTTGCGACCAACGCCGCGACCTGGTCGACGCGGTCTGCCTTTGGGAGGTTCGGGCTCAGCACGATCCTGTCCGAGAGCGAGGTCGATCCGAAGCTGTACCCGAAGCTGTTCCGCTACCGCTTCGATCCCAACTCGAACGTGCAGCGGTCCATGGACGACATCTGGAAGGCGCTGGTCAAGAACCCGAACGAGACTATTGCCGAGCACTTTGACGCCATCATGCAGGATCTCCTGAAGAACATCCTCGGCAAGGAGTGGCGCGTCCGGCAGGCCAGCTGCGGCGCCGTCTCGGACCTCATCTCGGGCCAGCCGTTCCCCAAGTACGAGAAGTACTACGCCGAGATCTGGACGGCCGCGCTCCGCGTCCTCGACGACGTCAAGGGCAGCGTCCGCGAGGCGGCGCTGAAGCTCTGCATGGGCCTGACCAACACCATCGTCCGGCAGCTCGAGGAGGGCGGCTCCTCGCCCTCTGCGCAGGCCATGCTGGGCCAAGCCCTACGCTTCCTGCTCTCCCCGAGCGGCCTCGAGAGCGGCGTCGACGAGGTCAAGATGTTCTCTCTCAAGACGATCCTGGACATCACTAAGAAAGGCGGCGCCAACCTGAAGCCCTTCATCGTGGAGTTAGTCCCGCCCCTGCTGGGTCTGCACAGCACCATCGAGCCGGAGCAGATCAACTACGCGTACCAGAAGGTCGGCGAGGACTCGCGCGAGCACATCGACAAGCTGCGCGCGCAGTGGGTCAACCAGTCGCCCGTCTCCGAGGCCGTGGACAACTGCCTGCGGCAGCTCGACGCCGACGGCATGAGGGAGCTGGTGCCCAAGCTCGAGGAGATCATCAAGACGGCCATCGGCATGCCGACCAAGGTCGCCTGCGCGCGGCTGATCGGGGACCTCGTGATGCGCCACGCCGTCGACTTCAAGCCGTACTCGGCGCGGTTCCTGCAGCTCATGGAGAAGCAGGCGCTCGATCGCAACGACGAGGTGAGCAGGGGCTACGCCCGCGCCGCCGGGTACCTGTTCCGCGTCGCCCCCGATGCTGCCAAAGAGCGTCTCGCCGACCGGCTCGTGGAGCTGTACTTCTCCGCCGAGGACGAGGTCCGCCGCGCGAAAGTTGCCGACGTGGTGCTGGGCGTGTCGAAGCTCACGCCGGACCACTTCAGCCGCCTCGGCGCGCGGTTCGTCCCCTTCGCCTACTTCGGCCTGCACGACACGGACGCCTACGCGAGGAAGTGCTTCGACGAGGTCTGGAGCCAGCACGGGTGCAGCTCGCGCACCGTCGCGCGGTACGTCCCCGAGGTCGCGTCGTTCGTGGCGAGAGGTCTGGACGCGCCGCGGTGGAATCTGCAGCACACGGCGGCGTTTACGATCGCCAAGGCCGTTGGCGCTGTGATTGCGTCGAGCGATGCTACGGGACAGATGTCGGAGGCGAATCTGGCGGCGCTGTGGCCTGTTCTCGAGCGCGCGCTCGCGCTGAAGACGTTCCCCGGCAAGGAGAAGCTGCTCGACGCGTTCCCGCGGTTCGTCGGCGCCGGGAAGAAGCTCTGGGAGAACGATAAGGCCATCGCGGCGCTGCATGTCAAGATTGCGGTGCGCGAGGCGAAGCGGAACAACGAGGACTACCGGCCGCATGCGTTCAAGGCTCTGCGGAAGTTTGCGGAGCAGCGAGAGGATCGGGACATGCTTGACGAGATTGCGACCGTGGTCAGCGGCAGCCTGGACGACTGGCTCGACGAGGACCGGATGGACGTCGACGATGCCTCCGGCGACAAGCAGCGCAAGGCGGCGGCGGCGGGACTCGAGGCTGTGGCGAGGGGATACAACCGCCCGCAGATGAAGGAGGATCCCGGCGCTGTTGTCGGCAAGGTGTACGAGCTGCTCAAGGCGTACCTGAAGAGCCCCCGGTTCGCCGGCATCAAGAGGGAGGTGTGGTACGAGTGCGTGCGGGATTTGATGAAGGCCGCGGAGAAGCCGAGGGATGCGGCCGGGGGGGATGGCGTCGTCGCGCGGGGATATCTCGAGAGCCTGGACCTCGACGGCGGCGACGTGGGCACGGAGGCGCAGCGCGCGATGCGGGCGATGGCCCTCGGGGAGGTATTCCGGGCGATTCGGCGCGGCGTGATCGGGGCCGGCGATGATGGACAGGGACAGGGTCTCAAGGAGGTGGTGAGGAAGCTGCTGGGGGAGGAGAGGTCCCTTGAGGTGCAGAAGCACCTCAAGGAGATCTTGGGAGAGATGGAGAAGTAGGGGGGGTGTGGTAGTGGTGGTGGAGGTGGTGATGGTGGCAGTAGTCGAGGGCTTTATAGACATGGACCCCAGGGGGTTATAAAAGATACCCCAATTGCTTTGAATTGCTTCTTCTAAACCACAACCACAGTACGAATTCTTGGACAGTGGTGAGGACAGTACTACTATTCCCGTCCCCATATCTCCTATCTCCATGTGTGCTCTGTCTGGAGCCTGATGTATGCTGTTGTAACTGTGAGATTTCTGTGAAAATGGTGTCCGTCATCCTGGGTAATCGTCCGACATCCCTTGGCTGTTATCCTAGGCACTTATTTGTTACCCGAGTACTTATCTATTATCCTGTGTGCCTTTCTGTTCTTAGAACTACTCTTCTATTCTCTTGGTTTTTTTCTTCTAGGTGTTCTTCTTATCTTGCCCAAGGTGCTCATCTATTTAGATAATTCCCATATCCGTCATTACTAGAGTTCATTATCTTCTCACGACTCACAAATACTTACTATACTTTTCGAGTGATAGTTGTAGAGGTTGTTAAGAGGTATATGGGTAAGGGACAAGGCAAAACACAGAATTAGAATCGGATCAAATTCCATGCTCGGCCACTGGTTCCAGAGACGTATGTCTATAGAAAAGAACAAAGAACAGTACCTATTGTAGGTCGTTGTAAAGGGAGTTGTAGCTGGCTCACACTGCACTCACCACATCATCTTAGGTAAGCGTTGCCCCACCGCAAAAAGGTTCTACCTTTCTCCGATCTCCCATCATGTTGTGGGTAGTTGCGTCACTGGGTTGGCGCCTTCCCTCCAAGGCAGTGACACCTTGAAGCACCCCCTTACAGTGCAGTACAGCGTACCTAAGGTACTTCCAGGACCAGCCCACTAGCAATTGAGAGCTTCTCATCAACACCACCATTTTTGTTCACCACCTGCTTTGGTGGTACCTTGTGGCGCACCCCCCTTGTTTATCGGTAGAGGGCAGTTTTGGGAGCTCATATTCTTCTCTTTGTGCTCTGCCTCCGTCTTTATCCACCAACCCCCCAAAGAACAGAAAGCGACTCGCATCCACCAGAGTGACGGACGGACAGCGCAGACCTGCAGCTGCCCCTCGCCTGGTGCCAAACCACACAAGTCGAGACACCAGAGTCTTCGGTTGAAGGTGGGGCAGAGGTGCCAGTGATCCATTGCCTTCCAGACCCAAAGCAAACCCTCGCACCTACTCGAACTCTTACCTTGTCTTGCCCGACACCTTGTTCACTGCCTGCTGCATTCACCAGGGCTACTGGTTAATATTTTTCTTTGACCGCCACCACCAGAAAAAAAAACCCTCTTTGCGTCCATTTCTTCCTGGACACAAACCCTCCCCCGATCATACCCCAGAGCACCAACTCACCAGGCGCGCAAAACCCCCACCATGGACGAGGACATTTCCAACTTCGTCGCCATCACGGCCGCCAGCCCGGAGGCGGCCCGAGGCTACCTCGAGATGGCCGGCAACAACCTCGAGGCCGCTATCCAGCTCTTCTTCGAGAGCCCCGACCTCCAGCATAGCTTCGCCCCCGCCGATGCCCCCTCCAGCTCCTCCAGAGCCCCCCCGGTGCCCTCCAGCACCCGCCCGTCGGCCGGACGGCAAGACGACCGTGGCGTTATACACATCGATAGTGACGACGACGGCGACACGGCCATGACGGTCGATGACGACGACGACGATTTCGAGGTGGCTGCCAACGCCCAGGCGGCCGCCGTCGCGCGCAACGCGCAAGAGGAGGAAGATGCCGCCATGGCGAAGAAGTTACAGGAGGAGCTCTACGGTGGCGGCGCCGGCGGAGGAGGCGGCGGTGCTGGAGGCTCCGGCTTCGACGAGGTCCGCTCTCCTATCGCTAGAACTACCGAGACGTTGGTCGGAGGCTACGAGGGCGACGATGGCATGGATATGGAGACCATCATTCGAGCACAGATGAGACAGCGCGAGGCGGCGGCGAGAGCGCGAGGTAAGTTCATGCCGTTCCAGAATTCCGAGACGTTCTTCCCACTGACGAGACGCGTGCGTACCAACAGGCGGTAACCGAGGACCCTTCAGCCACAACCTGTCCATCTGGGAGGACGACGGCGCGACGTCCCAGCCGGCCTCGACCGAAGGCGGCTCCCGGGCGCAGAGGCTCGCGGAGCTGTTCCGACCCCCCTACGACATAATGTCCAGACTGGATTGGGATGAGGCGAGACAGGAGGGCAAGGACGAGAAGAAGTGGATCATGGTCAACCTGCAGGACATGAGCGACTTCAACTGCCAAGCGCTCAACCGCGATATCTGGAAGGACTCGGCTGTTCGCCAGCTGCTGCAGGAGAGCTTCATCTTCCTGCAGTACGACAAGAGCTCGCCGCTGTCGCAGCAGTACACCACCTTCTACTTCCACGGCGTCGGCCACGAGAACCCCGACAACTACCCGCACGTCGCCATCATCGACCCGAGAACCGGCGAGCAGGTCAAGGTCTGGAGCGGACGGCCGTTCCCCAGCGCCAGAGACTTCCACGCCCAGCTGGCCGAGTTCCTCGACCGCTACAGCCTCGCCGCCAACAGCAAGAACCCCGTCGCCGACCAGACGGTGGCGCGTCCCAAGACGATCGACGTCGACCGCATGACGGAGGAGGAGATGCTGGAAATGGCGCTGCAGAACAGTCTGGCGGGCACCAACGGCGGCGGCGCTAGCAGCTCCGCGGCCAAGTCGAGCGTCTTCGACCCCGACGCGCTCACCAAGTCGGACTCTTCTAGTGAAAAGGGTAAGGCGGCGACGCCCATACCGGAGACACCCGCCGTCCCCGAGAGCAACAGCATCTGGGCCAAGATCGCCAGCGACAAGCCCCACACGGAACCCGAGAACAACCCGGCCACGACGACTAGGATACAGTTCCGCCACCCCACGGGTCGCGTCATTCGCCGATTCAGCCTCGACGACCCCGTCCGGCGCATCTACGAGTGGCTCAAGGCCGAGCCTCTGGAGGGCAAGGCCGGCATCGAGTTTGAGCTGAAGCGCATGCCGCAGGGCCAGGACCTGACGGAGGACCTGGACAAGACCATTGCGGAGGCCGGTCTTAAGCAGGGAACGGTTATGATTGAGTTCATCGAGGACTAGGTTCACCGCCGGCAGCAGCTCCCATCGAGCATTCTTGGAGCGTGGCGGATCATTAATGACGACAACCTGTCTAGGCGGGACAAACGTGCATGACTTTTTCACGGGCCGCGGCTAGGCCCATAGATTCAGAACAGGACAGGACAGGACAGGACAGGACAGGACAGGACGGGACAGGGGAGGTCTGGCTTTTCTTTTTTTCCCCTGATTATCATCGTTCGCTTGTTTTGTTATTACCCCTTGGGCTCTTTTCCACACAAACATCACGACGGGGGGTCTACGGGGCATCGAGTCGTTGAATTGCTGCGGGCTGGGGATGCAGCTCGCCGAACACAAACACACGCAGAGATTACGGGAAGAAGGGCCGAGCAAGGAAGCATGGCCCCGAACGGATGGCCACCTTGGAGCAAGGGTAGATAGGTTCACAAAGGCGACGTGAATAGACCTCAAGGCGGATACACAGTCGTCAAGGTAGTAGGTCGTTCTTCTCTCACTGTGAAACCTCGTGGGATTGTCGTTTATGCGGACTAGAGGCAGGCGTAGGCAGGCATCGAGCCAGTGTCATCTCAACGTTCCCTTCGAGAAGCCGGAGAGGCCGTCGTCCATCGGCAGCCACAGAGACAAAGAAGGCTGGCTGCCTTCACCTGAGGATGGAAGGCGTGGGCGTTTCACCCCAAGCTTCAACGTGATTGTGTGGCGCACACCTAGCGGCCAATCAAGGCCGCGTCGCGAACGGGTTCCTGGAACGGTGTGGACACTGGGGGGGGGGGGATATGCGCGGCTCCGGCATGGCCAATCACGTACCGGCACTGACTTCTTGGTCAGCCGCCAGGTTCTGTTCAGGACGGGCGATTTTCCTCAGGTGAAGGGCTGGGAGGTCTGTGCGCTCGCTTACTGGGCTTACATAATGCGTGTTGATATGGTAATTTGCATCGTTGTTTTGGTTGGGGCGCTGACGTTTTTACCGGACAGGGGGGGGGGCGGGGGGGGGGGGGAATGGTCCAGTGAGGGGAAAGTTTAGGTGCGGGACGTCAACAACAGCGGTCTGGTTGCTGGTGAACCACCGACCCCTCGTCCTCGGAGGGGGGTGCAGGTCGCATAAACAACGAACCGGAGGACACCAATCGAGTTCGCGGGGGCACGCGCACAACAAGCAAGGCACGCGGGAACGGGGCACAGGGCACCTAAACATACCTAATGGATAGGTACCTAATAGCCAATCATCCTTGGCTGAGATCCTAGGCGAAGCAAGCAATAGCAGCAGCCAGCATCTTGCGGGGGAAGGAGAACAGACTAGTCAATTCAACTCGAGTCTGGTACCTTGGGAGTCGGGCTATCTAATACCTCACGTCTCACGTACCTTCCCTACCCATCTAGGCAGCGCTATCAACAGTCGACGGCCGCTTCCCTCCCAAAATAACACAAGGTCACTCGCTTCCGGCTTGACCTGTCACGGTACTTGCGGCGCTTCTCAGCTTGTTTCGCAACTTTCGCTTGCTCTCCATCTCGGGACACCGCCTGTCCGACTTCCACCTCACATCGACCCGACGATTCTCCTCTGTTATTCTTCTGTTCTGCTGACTGACCTCGCACGATCGACGAACCGTGACGTCCGTTCCCTTCCACCTCTCTCCGCAATTGCGCCTCGAGCTCCGAGGAATGCGAACTGCCGCCGCCCGCTAGAGAGTGTCTCGTCCGGCTGCGACAATCTCTTTTTTTGGTATATTGGGTTGTCTCGGCTTCGCCCCTTCTTCCTTCCCCCCCCTCCCTCCTTGAAGAAGGGAAAAGAGACAGAGAGACAACGGACTCGAAAGGAAGAACGTACGATTGCCGGCGCCCCTTCTCCCCTTGGAGCTAGCCACCGTTAGGCCTCCCGAGCTTTCAAAGGACCTCGTGCTAACTGCCTATTGTTCTTCCAGATCTCTTCTTCCTCCGTCGTCCACCCACACGCTCCGTCCGGCCCGTCCTCCAGTCTGGCTTGCCCCGCGGTACCTCGAACCTCAGCTCGAGACGGCAGCATCCGTTGGCTTTTCTATTGTTCTTCCCCCGCAGTCTCGACAGCTGTCAGCCGCGCGCGCCACCTTTCGAAACTCCGGGGTTCCCCCTATTCCAACCAGGCTGGTTCCTCGTCACGCGAGCACGAAGGCAGAGGACGAGAGTCTCTTGCCGTATAAGCCGCCCCCAGAGACCCTTTTCGTTGGCAATTGGGCAGGGACGAAGCCTCGCGGCGACCCGGACGAAACACCCCCACGACTTTGATCTTGCGCCGCGCTGCGTAGGTAGTCGACTACGATACATACGACACAGGCTACGACGCGCGACCGCACACCGCAACCATGGGAGACCGAGATAGAGATTTCGAGGAGGGCAACGAGGCGCTCGACCCCGAGCTGCTTTACACCAAGGAGTATTGCATTGGTATGCGCCGCCCACGCTCCCGAGACGGCATGTGTCGCTAATACGCAGGTCCCCGCAGGTGGTGGCAGCTTCGGCAAGGTCTACAAGGGGTGAGTGCATGCTTCGAGACGACGTGACGACGCCGAGAACTTGGACTGACAGCTTTGTGTCGCGCAGAGTCGACCGGCGCACCGGCCATGCCGTCGCCATCAAGATCATCGACATCGAGAGCGCCGAGGACGAGGTCGAAGACATCATCCAGGAGATCGCCATCCTGTCGGAGCTGCAGTCGCCCTACGTCACCAAGTACTACGGCTCGTACGCCAAGGGCGCCGAGCTGTGGATCGTCATGGAGTTCTGCTCCGGCGGGAGCTGCGCGGACCTGATGAAGCCGGGCCTGATAGGGGAGGACTACATCGCCATCATCATCCGCGAGCTGCTGCTCGGCCTCGACTACCTGCACTCGGACAAGAAGCTGCACCGAGACGTCAAGGGTCAGTCGACGTTGTCACGCGGGGAGAGGGAGCCCTGGCGAATGCTAACGATGTGTGTGCTGCAGCTGCGAACGTTCTCCTGAGTTCTAACGGCCAGGTCAAGCTCGCCGACTTTGGCGTCTCGGGCCAGCTCTCGGCGACCATGACCAAGAAGAACACGTTCGTCGGCACGCCCTTCTGGATGGCGCCCGAGGTCATCAAGCAGTCGGGCTACGACCACAAGGCCGACGTCTGGTCCCTCGGCATCACCGCCCTCGAGCTGGCGAACGGGGAGCCCCCCTACGCCGACATCCACCCCATGAAGGTGCTGTTCCTCATCCCCAAGAACCCGCCGCCGCGGCTCGAGGGCAACTTCACCAAGGCGTTCAAGGACTTTATCGAGATCTGTCTGCAGAGGGACCCGAAGGACCGGCCCACGGCCAAGGACCTGCTGAAGCACCCCTTCATACGCCGCGCGAAGAAGACGAGCTACCTGACGGAGCTGATTGAGCGCCACCACCGGTGGGCCGCGACGCACAAGGGGGAGGACGAGGAGAGCGACCAGGAGGGCGAGAAGTACTACGAGCGCCAGCAGGTGGACGAGGACATGTGGGACTTTGGGACGGTGAGGCTCGTGGGCGACAGAGGCGGCGTCGTCCCGCGGCCGGGACTCAGCGCCCTGGACGAGTCGGCCACGAACGCGAGGGCTGCGAGGTCGATGGAGAACACAGACGACTACGGCGAGCGGCCGAGGGAGAACAGCCCTACCAAGACGCGTGATTTTGCGAGGGACCTGGCCATCGCGTCAGACACCCTCAAGGCGGCGAGCGCCAACACCGGCACATCCCGACAGGCATCGCCCCAGAGGAAGCCGGTTCCGACAGCCGCGCCCCATTCGCCTGCCAAGGTGACTCTTCCAATATCGCCAGAGAAGCCACAGAGGGCGCCCGAGACGCCGCGGCCCGTATCTCGACTCATCCCGCCTGTCGTCCCCGTCAGTCAATCTCCGGACTACGACCGAGAGCTGCAGGCCCAGCTGCAGAGGGACATGGGCCTGCTGAGTCTAGGCCCCGTGATCCAGCCCGCCGAGCCGCAAGCTCACCACCAGGAGATGACGCCGCGGCCACCGCCTCACGGTCCGCGGCCCAACCCAAAGATGACACCCATGACGCTCCCAGAGATCCCGCCCTACCGCGGTGGGCCGCCGCCCCAGCAGCAGGCATCGCCACAGCCGCCGCCGCACAGGATACCGAGCCAATCGCCCAGCAGCGGGCAGTTCCGCCAGTCGTCGCAGTCGGTGCAGCCGCCGCCCCCTCCGCACGCGCACAAGGCGCACGCGCTGGCGTCCAAGACGCAGGCGCAGACGCCGGAGCCCGTGGCGCCGTCGTCGTTCCCGTCGCCGGCGCCGTCGAACCCCAACGGCGAGCTCGACGCGCTCAACGACGTCATCTTCCCGGCGCTCGAGGAGGCGCTCAAGAGGCGGCAGATCCGGCTCCAGCAGGCGTTCCGCCCGCAGCCGGGGTCGTCGAGCCCGGCGGCGGCCGTGGGCCAGGTGACGCCCAAGCAGCAGCGGGCCGAGGCGGCGCACGAGAAGCTGCGCAAGCTCGTATATAAGCTCGCCCACGTCTGCAAGGAGATTGACCACTACGACAAGGCGGAGCCGGTGGGCATGGGGAGGGACGTGGGCACCTTCCTCGAGGGACTTTTGGAGGAGATTCTGGTCAGGGTCGAGCCCCTCGACGAGGAGGAGGCTGCTGCGTGAGCCTCTGCGGGCTGTGTCTGGCAGTTGTCTGCGAAGAGTAGGCGGGACGAGGGACCGGGGTGTTTTCGCGAGTCCATCCCCCCCGGTGGAGCGGGGGGCTGCTCGGGAGAACAATTCCACATGCACTCGACTCGCCGTTTTTTTTTTCATCGAAAAAGGTCCAGTCCCCACGCTATATGGGTGACCGACCGGTGAGGTGGGATGGGAAATGGGAACGAGGATTATTGCGAGCCCCCTTTTGCGCGAAGAGGACCGTTGGCGGATAAGGTCACAAGACAACGCTGCACGAAGGCACGATGATTAAAAACTGGGAACGATGCAGTAACGGGCACTTTGAACGAGTACGACACGACACGATGGGGGAAACGCTCGGCCGGAGTCTTTTTTCTTTTCTCGCCCAGAGAGGGGAGAAAACGACGGGCAGGGGAAGGGATGATGGAACACGTCTTTTTCTACCTGTCGGTCTTCTTCTTTTTTGATTTTTCTTAATTCCCTTTGTATTATACCCGGCATCTACCACCAAGAATAGAGTACGCTGCCCTCTGTCCGTCTGTGTGTGTCTGTCGGTTGTGTCTAGTGGTGTACTTCGGACCCGGGTGCACCCCCGGAGAAACCGATGCAGGGCTGAGGGCTTCTCTCAGGCTGAGCGTGACCGGGGGGCTTCGGGGCATAGCTTGTATGTACTCCCCGGGGGGACCTTTTGACGGACGTGATTATTCTTTTGATTTACTAGTGTGTACTTTTTTAAATATTTCTGCCCAGTGTTAATTAGACTAAATGTGTCCACTTTCCTACCAAGGCTCCGCTGGGCGGGAATAATCAGGTGGAAGAGCAATGAAGACGGTCGAAGGGGGGAAAGTAAAAGACAGGGCCGCAGGGGAGACAAGGTGAAGAAGAGCAGTGAGGGCAGGGAAGCTGGAGCTGAGAGAAGTTAAGCTAGACGCCGGGCAGTCCCCCAGCCCAGCCCAGCCGAGCCGAGCTGTAGGGCGCGCGCGATGCCCCCGTCTATGAGCGAGAGACTTGGGTTGTTGGCCTTTTCCCTTGAAAATATGGCGTAAGCTGGGGCTGGGCGGTGCCTAGCGGATTTTTTGTCACGGACTGCTGGGCACGGAGGTAGAGCGAACGAGTGCTGTGGACTGGAGGAGAGGGGGGGATGTTAATATATGGTGTTGGGTGTAGGGCATGACTCTGCGTCTATCTACGACGGACCCTTGCGTCTAGTCTTCTGAAAGAATGAGGGAGAGTGTGAGAAGCAAGCCAAGGAGGTTGGCGTCATGGACTGTAAACAGAGAGGTGTTGATGGGGGGATCTTCACTACGAGTAAGACCAGAGACGCCCAGAGTCGGAGATGATTCCGTTGCAGCAGCAAGAAGAGCCGTGGGAAGCGTGGGCAGCAGACAGCAGTCCGAGAGAGAGAGAGAGGGAGGGCAAAGAGAGAAAGAGGCGAACCTGAAACCAGACGCGCGCGTGGGGCGGGTAGTGTAATGCCTCTGCGGTAAGAGAGCGAGTCATGGAACCGGTACCCTTGTCCCTGGCGTCTGTGTGTCTTTTCACATTCTGCGCCCTGCATTGACGATGGACGGCTGGCCTTGCTGGGCAGAAGAACTGACACCGCCTGAGAAGACCGAGGGACCCGTCAACCCATGTCTTCTTGAGTACTACCCTGTAAGGCACCGGAACAGCCTGATCTTGTATGGGACGAGTCAATCGACGCTCGCTGCAGGAGAGAGCCTTGGCCTTGCCAGGCACCGTTCTAATAGTGTGCTGCTAACTACCCTTTTGGGGAGCCGGGACTGTAGTAGTATTATGTACTTTTGCCTGGGATCATAGTCTTCCTAGGCGGGATCCGTAACACTAAAACTTGGCAAAGGTGATGGGCCAAGGAGAGATTTGTCTGTGTGATTTGAATGATGTTACCTGGGGTACCATGGGTCCCAAGAGTCAAGACTGCCCGCTGAAGAAAGCAGCAGACCCCCTCCCTTCTGCCATCGACCCTCGCCCTCGTCCAACCCCCGGGTCGGCGTGCTGCCGGCGAGACGGGTTCGTGGGGGGGGGGGAGGGGGAGGCGAAGAAAGCACGGATCAGGATCGTGTAGTAGTATTGGTAGTAACAGAGAAGAGAGAGAGGTGCCCCCGGGATATGTCGTCTCTCTTAAGGGTTGACTGCGCCCGCCTTCCTCCTCGTTCTTCGTTCCTGGAGACCTTTTCGGACCTTGTCTGCAACTCTTCCTCGCTCCTTTTTTGCGGTTGTCGTTTGTTACTCCGTTCGTCCTCCGCCTCCGCGACGCATATTCTTTTTGCGTTCTGCTTGTTTATTTTCGCTGGGGAACGTGTTGATTACGTCCCTCTCACACACAAACACATCTACTAAGGAACGGAGAAGACCGGCGAGATTCGATCGAAAAGGACGAAACACCACCACACTCTTTTCAATACTTGTTCAGTTCATCGTACCTATTGTCTGAGAGGTAATCTTAATCCTACCGGAGGATAAAAAAAAAGGATCGAGAGCCTCATTTTCGTTCTTTGCCCCAGAGAGAGATTACGGCACGGTTCATCGTTTGTTGTTTCGGAAAAGAAAGGCGTATCATCGACAGCCGGCAACCTTACCCATACACACACCTCACACAACACCGGGCCCCGACCCCAAAGCCCGCTTTCCGTCTCATAATCACCTTGCCATCCCCCTTCTTCCTTGCAACACACACACCCCTCCCCTTCCTCTCCCTCTCTCTTCCTTTCTCCATCTTGCTCTCTCCATCACTCTCTTCCCATCTCGCCCCCAAACGGGAAGCATATTCTTCCTTTTCGGGGCCGAGCCTCACACGTATACCACGTCTTCGGATATCGTTCCCTACGACCGAGATTCGACGTCGAGGCCGACTACGACTACGAACCCCGTCTACCATACTGTAAAGGAAGAGGCTGGTTCTCGAACACATACGCTCACTACGTAACACGCCCAATCGATATTCACCGAAACGAGTCTTTCTCATCAATATCAACCTCTCATCATTTCTTCGATCCGAACAGTCCAGAACAAAATGAGGTCGACGACAATACTGACGGCGGCCGCGTGCCTCGTCAGCTCCGCCTCGGCCCTCCGCGCCGCGGCGAACCTGTGCTTCTTCCCTGGCGGCGTCCAGAGCCTCGACGTCCCCTGCGACCCCAAGGCTGAGGTCAGCATGTGTTGCGGCAGCGTCAACGCCTGCCTGAGCAACGGGCTGTGCAAGCTCGAGGACACGTCCAACAACACGGGCATCGCGTACGCGAGGGGGACATGCTCCGACCCGACGTGGCAGAGCCCCATCTGCCCTCAGAACTGCGTATTGAGTGAGTCTTCCCGCCTATCTGCTTATGTGTTTCGTCTATGAAATCTGGGAGGATATGAGGAAGAGATAGATGGCATCAAAGACGAGCGGTGACTAACAACCCCCCCCCCCCCCCCCCCCCAGACCCCGACACGAGGAAAAACAACTCGGCCTACGACTTCCGCTTCAACGGCGTCCAGGTGTGGCAGTGCGACTCCCAGGGCTTCGCGGTGCCGGGCAAGTTCTGCTGCGAGTCCGCCGCCGAGAAGACGCGCTGCTGCAGCACGCCCGCCGCCATCTTCGGGCCCTTGATCGCAGCAACGCCCGGCAACGCGCTCGCCGTCCAGACGCTCAACACGGCCAAGTCCTCGCCCACGCCCTCGGGCTCCCACGGCGCCGGCGGGAGCTCCGCAGAGGCCACGGGCCCCGGAGGAGCCGCCCACGGAACCCCCGCCGCGACGTCGGTGCCGACGATGACCTCCAAGATCCCCGCCTCGACGCCCGCGGGTGCGGGAGCCTCCGCGCCCACGGACCCGGGACAGGCCACGACGCCCAGCAGCGGGGAGAAGCAGGGCCTGGGCACGGTGGCGATGGTCGGGATGGGCGTCGGCGCGAGCGTGGGGGGCGCGCTGCTCGTTGCCGTCGGCGTGATGTGGTGGATGAGGAAGGAGAGGAGGGAGCGTGGGCCGGTTGAGCTGGACGGCTCGAGCATCCACGGCGGCGGACCCGGAGGAGGCGACATTTCGAGGTCGAACACCGGGCGGATCGCGTACGGCGGGATGAACATCGGCAACGGCACGGGGACGGTGAGCTCGATGGGCACGGGGACGTACGTCGTCGGCGGGACGATGAGGAGGGCGAGCAGCGAGTGGGACGGCAGCCCCGGCGGACTCGGGGGCTCGTATCAGATGGCTGAGATCGACGGCAAGGAGACGCTTGTGGTCAGCGAGCCGAAGGGGAGGAAGAAGAGCCTTTACGAGCTGCCGTAGCGGAGGCGGGTGCTGGCGGTTGTTGCAACAGAGGAGATATATGGAAGAGGAGGATGTACAAAAAAAGCAGCATTAAAGGGATTGCACGGGAAAGGTGTTTGTACGTGTGGTGAGCGTGGGTGGGATGGGCTGGTTGATTGATACCTTCGATTCTGGATAGCGGGATTTTCTTTTCACCTCTTTTCTATCTCATTACTTTTACTCTATTTTTTGACGGTTGATGAGAAGAATCTACTCTACTATGAGAATCTATCACGTATCACTTTCGATTTCTGATCGCTGGATGTTGATTTGCAGCGAGATTTGAGGCCGACGGGAGTCACACCACAGAAGCTTGACCAACGCACGGTTGGAATATCCCCTCAAAACATTGTTTACTCAAGCGGCGACGGCACTGACCAGCGAACGGCAGAGCACATCATCCGGGGGAGAGCACGACATTCAGACAATGCAGGCTGGCCGGCACATCGGCACATCACGGGGCTTAGCTGTCGTGATTAGAAGCAGCAGCTGAACACCCCCTTGAGACGTCTACAACCCTGAGATACAAGCCAGCTATCTCGACAACAGTAGCAACGTGGACTTGAGTTACCAATAGACTGGGCCACCGGCCGGACATCCGACCGACCGGATCGGCTGCCGCTGGGAAGGGTCTGTTCTGCTGCCCGCCTGCTCGGCTACGCCCACGTGCTGCGCCCTGTTGCGGACCTACCGTAGCAGCGTAAGGGGCTGCTGCTTTGGATCTGGCAGGCCTGGGGGGTGGATCGGGACCGCCTTCAGCCGCTGCTTCATGATGGAGGGGGCAATGATCGGCAGGAGCCTCTGCTGCGTTTCCCTTGTCTGCGTGCTCAACTTGACTCCAGCTTAAGTCCCTAGCAACTTGTGGTTTGTAGAAACAGGCCGAAGGTGGATTGCGGACATGGGATGGCAATGCTCAACGAGTTGTGAGATTCAGCTGGCATGACGGCGTTTATGTCATGGCCGGTGGCGCGCATTAGAGATCAGAGGGCGCACGAACGCTCTGGCATACGGGAAAGGCATTCCCTCAGCTTCGCAAATGTCGTGTGTGAGTGGGCAAGAGTTGACGTCGGTACCACATCCCTCTTCCCGTATCGAGGTCCCCCCTTGTCGTCGTTGAGAACCCCATCCCCCCGTCCAAACCCTTGCTGCCTTTCAAGGCGGACAGGGATGACGGGGAGGCGTGGGCGCCTAGAATAGAGTTTCCCGCGACGTCTCATGAGGTCTGATTGACGATGGTTATAGCGATACCGGACGGGGAGATATAGGGGAAGAGGAGGAGGTTCCGCTCTGCCCTTTTGCAAAAGATGCGGACGTCGTGATTGGCGCGGTTTTTGACACATTCAAGGATGAGGAAACTTGGCTTTTATGGAATTCCCGGGCACAGGCGAGAGTTGACTGGGCGATGCTGTTTTGGTTGGAGGGGTTTAGGCGAGTTTTTCTCGTTCCAGATTAATGTGCCCCAAAGTTGTCGAAGATCTGGCTCGCGATGCTCATGGGTTGCGGTTAACGACGACAAGGGAAAAAGCTTCGCTTACGCTAGACCACGTCCTTAGCGAGAGGCTATGTGTGCCAGCAGCCAGGCCAAGGTTTGACTTGGCAGGCCGGCCTTGCTGATTCTATTATTTTGACAGTTGCCGGCCGGCCCAGAGTTCGGTTGAAGCCTGACGGGTCACGTCATGGAATGTGGTGGTGTGTCACCGGAGGAAAGCGGTCCCGAAGACGAGACGAGCGCCGTGTGTGCCTCCGGCCAGTCCCCGAAGAAGACTTCGTCGGACCGGAATTCCGATCCTTTGTAGGAGATGAACGATTTGGCATTGGCGGGGACCAAGGCAGGATGGCCTTCAGTAACACGCCAAACATCGTTTTCGCATACCAGGCACGCCGTGGTTCATCCCCGCAACGACTATAGCAGACAGGCGATATAGCCAGAACGTGATACGGATTGGCGCCCTCGTCCGCAGAAGCCGCAACGGAAAGAGCCTGATGCCCAGAAAGCTATGTGGACGGGGAGAACCGAGTGTCTGGGTGGAAGCAGGCGTGTGAGGAGGCACATCCGGGATCACCCCGCACAGTCGCCTCCCTTTCGGTCCCGGCAGCGGGGATCGGCCCTGACCACGGCGGACAGGACTGTCCCGGCGACCGGGCGTGTCGGGGCCTCTCTCCGCCGGGGAAAGCCACGCAAGTGCCGACCTTTTGCGCACGGAGAGGTTGGGGGCCGATCTTATGTTTCTCGCTCTCGGGCTCAATGGCGTTTTGGAATTCGCGTTGCTGCTGTTGCGTCTCGTATGGGTCCCCGTCCCCAAGTGATGTTGGTGGTGATGTAAGCAGCGGCAGAGGTAAAAGGCATTGACTGACATGTGTCGATGCCGGAAACGTCTCCGATGGAGATGATACGCGACTCCTGTATCCGATCTGGAGGAGACGAACACCCACCGACGGCTCGGTTCGGGTATGTAATGTCGAGCAGCCCGCGGCCTTCTCGAACGATGTGCTTGTCTCGTAGATCGGCAGTTAGCGGGAGATCTTGTGTGCCTTCTTTTTCTGGCAACTTCCGAGAGTCTCTCAGATCCTGATGCTTCCCATTTGTTGTTGTCATCATCCGTGAGGCCTCTTGCGACATTCCTCACCTTAGCTAAGCGGGCTTGCACATGTTGTTCTGTCCGTTGATTCCCCGATGACTTTGCGTCCCTAATCTACCCGTGGAAACTCAGCCGCGGGGAAGAAACAGCGGCAATATCAACGAGACTTTGGATTGCGTGGCGGCCATGGCTGCGGGCGGCAGGTGGATATCTTCCCGCCTGCCCACAATCGACGTGAAATTTGAATCAGCTTCTTCTCAGCCTCTGCGGCAAGGTTGGTCAGGGCGTTCATAACAGGCATATATTATCGTCGCCAAAGCCGCGGAAACCGTGGCATCGCTGCCTACGTGCCGCTTCGAATCTGGGGGCGAAATCAGGTTTTGGGAGAGAAAGCGGCCCCCACCGACGTTGATATCGCATGATGCTATAACCCGACAGTCAGGCCGTACCTGAAGTTTAAAACTACAAGTGCTCTCAGTAGGGCTAGTCAGTAAGTTGCCGGCATAGCCAAGGTGTTAATCCAGGGGTGGGCTGACTTTGGACTATATCTGGGACTCGTGTTGGAGGACATAGCAGAATCAGCCTCTGTTAATATTCTGCCACGAGCGGGGCGGGTAAGGACAAAATCTCCGGTGTTCTTTTGGGTTTCCATGCCTTGGAAATTGACTCATCTGATTAGCTATAGTTGCCGGGTCTTTCTCAGTAAGAGATATGGGTGCTGTGGGGTCTCGCATGGGCGTATTGCTGGGCTCTTCACTATGGTGAGGCCTGAGCCGCAATGCCTCATGTCGTGAAACCAGGACTGGCTATAGATCGGTAATTTGTCACGTACATCTCATATCGATAGGCGTAAGGATTGAAACGTGTCGATAGTTGTGAGGCTGAAAAACCTCGGACCTTGGAAAATAGGAAGAGAATCTTGATGGGACTAACCGCCAGCTTTACTAACAGAAATCACCTCGAAGAGTTGCAGTACTTCGGATCTTGAGAGAAGATAACACTATCGTTATTAAGACGTCTTTTCATCTGATTGTACGAGGAGAATCGGCTGCATCTGAAGATGTGTTCCGTTGCTTGTCACGATCGTGATGCCCTGCTAGCGGCTTAGCGTCGCCGCCTCTGAAGTCAGTGATCAGGCCTGACTGAACTTGATGTGAATCAAAAGTTGACTAATTGACGACACCCCATACAGATGTATTAGCCATCGACATACAGGTATCGAGTCACTCGAGAGCTTGGTTTTCGGGGCTATATGCCCGCCCATGGATCCCGATCACCGCAGCCGCGACTTGATCCCCCCCGATAACTTTTGCCTTCGTGACCTTGACGACTCTAGCAAAGTGATACAAAATGAAGGCGTCAAGTTAAGTGCTTTGTACGTTGGAAAATGTGACGGCATTGATAAGATGCAGTAAATCCTGATCTGGAAGGCCACACACATATGGGTAGGTTGCCACAAAAAAGAAGCAAAAGGGCAAAAGCCACGCTCCGAACCTGGAACCCTCTCTATGGCCACCAACACTTGGTTATACCCGTTAGAGTATGACCAATTGAGCCAGTTGGACACGAGGAAGATCCGATAGCGCGGTTGGCAGGTAGCCGTAATAGGTGCCTTATAAAGGGAGTAAGAGGGAAGGAGCAGGTAGGTATAGAATGAAGGCCAGACTGGGAATGTGCGGATGACCCTCAGGTGGCAAGCCCACGACTGCCTATTTAGTAGAACGGGTTTGGGGACCTTGGTGAACTCACTCGAATAATCATTACTAGGGAATCGATCTGGTATGGTTGTGATGGGAGGGAGCTTCAAGACAAGTGCGGCAGGAATATCAACAACATACTGACATAAAGACCTTGCGTGCTTGACAACGGAGTTTCTGCAGAAAACGAACCCACTTCATCAAAGTAGTAGGAGCACTCTAGAGCTCACTCAGACGGCTGTGTCCTGCCACAGAGGCACACTGGCGATGCTTGGCCGTCCCTGCCAAGGCTTTCTGCACCTTGCTGGTAGGTTTGGCGAGAATTATGCCTAGTCCGAAGTATCTGTGTCTCTGATCACGGCGGGTCGAAGAACGCTTCAATCGTTGGACAATTAAAAACTAGATTATGCTGTAATCTATGCCGTAAGATCTCTCCATAAGCAGCATTCAGACTCTTCCAATACCAGCGCCGAGCTTGATTATGGGCGCGAGAACAGGCAGGGGAGTGAGCTTGAACTTGTATGGGGCCTTGTAGAAGTTGCCCTTCTGCGTGATGTTGACGCCGGCCTTGCCCCAGTCGTTGGCTATTCAAATCGTCAGCTCCCATTCTCAACGCACGCCAACAGAAAAGACTTACGAGCACCAAGGTTAGCGAAGCCGTCAAGCTCCTCGTCTCCGCACACGCACGTGTTGGGCGAGTCCTCGGGAATGACAAGACCATAAGTACTAAGAGCCTCCCGGGTCTTGCCGCGGAAGATGTTTCCCTCGACGAGCACCTGGTTGTCGGAGCGCGAGTGGATGGCCTGGTAGAGGAAGTCCTCGTACAGGTTGTTGTAGATGTGCTGGTGGCCGAAGCGGCCGGCGGGCCCGCGGGTGCCCTCGTTCTTCCAGTAGTTGTGGTGGTAGGTGACGTGCAGGTGGCCGAAGTCGAGCTCGCGGAAGGTGGCGTCGTTGCCGACGAGGGACGACTTCCAGTGGTCGTGGAAGTAGTTCCACGAGACGGTGATCCAGTCCGAGGCGCGGATGATGTCGACCTGGCCGTCCTGTTTTGTTTCAGTCAGCATGATGTAGCTTGCAGAAGAGGAGTCAGTCATATGACGGGAGGCATGGTGTACGTACGTAAAAATCAGGCCCCTTGGTGATGTCGGACGTGAACTCGTTGTGGTCGACCCACACGCGCGTCGAGTTGCGGATCGTGATACAGTCGTTGTCGAGGATGTGGCTGACCTTGAGGTTCTGCAGCACCACGTTCGTCGCGTTGAACACGTCGATGCCCTTGCCGGTGACGTGCGCCGTGTTGCGCCAGCCGACGAGGCTCTTGTTGGACCCAACCTTTAGCCGGGCGGGCAGCTCAAAGGTTCCCTTCAGCACGACGGTGCGCGGGTCGGTCCCCGTGACGGCGGTCTGGAGCGCGGGGACGTCCGTGACGGTCACCGTGGGACCGCCCTTGCCGCCCGTCGTCTTGCCGAGCGGGTTGTCCTTGGCGTACCCTTCGACGTCCCAGGAGGCGATGCCGAGCCAGTCGAGGGGGTTGGCGGTGGCTACGCCGAGGAGGGCGCCGAGGAGGGCTGGGGCGGCGAGTCTCATTGTGTTCGGCGACGGGGAGGGGATCCAAAGAGAGGCGAGGAGCGTGCGATCTACGGAAGAGACGGTGGGATGGTCGAGGAGAGGGAAGGCCGAGGAGGAGGCGGGATTCTGAGAGGGTACTTATACACGAGGACGGCGACGCTGGCATATCCAAATACCCAACCTCGCAGCTGAGATCTCCAATCCCATCCCGTTCAAGTAAGTTGTGAGCAGAAGCTAGCTCACCATCCTCCGTCTTCCCCAGTTTCACTGCTATTTTTTCACGTCATGATCGATCCCAATGGCTTCATGCGGAGAACCCTGTCCGCCTCGCAGCGAACATCACCAATGATTGCCATCCAACATGCCGGGTCGGGACCCTTGGTTAGCCATGCCGTGTGCGCCAAGAACCGGCTAATGGGGAGAGATGCCACGAGAGTGGTGGAAATTCGTACGCTCCGGACCGCACGACGATGGGCGATGGCGGAAATATGTTGCAAAGGACGACGGGCATCAGTAGTCTCACTTGGGGTAAGATATCTGGACGCAGCCAAGACGTGCGAATGGGAAGCGAAATGGAGGGATGCGGGGGAGTTCCGCGTGACTTGGGTGTTGTTTCGAGGTGAACGAGTGTGGGAGAGGTGGGATTCTGACTTGCAGGAGGACTGGAAGCACATGGGGAGGTGGCATCGAGAGGAACAGTTGGCTTCGCTTCCTCCGCGGTACTTGCGCTTGGCCGGCAAACGTTGGCCGAGGAAGAGGTCAGAAACACGATCCGATGCTTAGTTGGGGTAGACGGGGTCCTAGTTGCTGATGCTGGTTGGACGGGTGGGGATAAGCTCATGGAGTCGGTTGATGCTCCCGGAAGTCAAATAGAGACCCCAAGACTCAGTTTCAACGACGGCCGTTTCTCACCTTAGGGAATCTGAATTGCAATTCCTCGTTGAAATCAAGGATTAGCTTAGTCTGCACGTTTAATTGCTCTTGCACCAGATTAACATCGGAATTGATTTGAAGGACGGGAGGCTTTACCCCTCATTCCGGTCTTGGGGGGCACCACACCAGACCCATGTCCTCCATTACTCACTACTGTCGGTGTGGTCGACGCACACCTGTGAGGCACAGAACGTCCACAGCCTGTGGATTAGATGCAGTAGCCACCCGGCCCTGCGCTGGTGAACCCATGGATCGTGCGCCTGGATGGCTGAAGTCTCGCTGCGGTGCTGCCCCAGCTGGGGAACGCCACACGGAAGCCGACGAGGTGTTATTCCGTGAACCAGATCGTCGAGCTCAGTGCATGTCGACTCTAATCCAGGGACCTTGGCGAAGTGACCGAGAAACGTGTTGCCCTTTCGTCGGGACGACCTGTCTGAGGGTATCGGCCGAGTCCCGGATGTAGCCCCACAAGCTCCGGGTCAGCCATCGGAGGTGGGACCCGCATGAGGGCTTTTCCCGCTCGCTTCACGACTCATTTTCCCACCACACCAACCCGAAGCACTCATATTCTTCATTTTCAATGCCTGCTTTCAACAATTCAGCTGGTCTGGTGGTGTAGTTGGTTATCACGTCAGTCTAACATGGTGAGGTCCTCCTCGCTTTGTCACACTGAAGGTCTCCGGTTCAAGTCCGGGCTAGATCACACTTGGGCGAATGGTTTAGTGGTATAATACTCGCTTAGCATGTGAGTGGTCCAGGGTTCGATTCCCTGTTCGTCCATCTTTTTGACCTCTTCAGTGGTTATCTTTCTTTTGGTCTTTCTCGACATCACGGATGGATGTGCTTCCGGTTACTCAAGCCGACTCCACAAGGCATCTTGAATGATAGATGATGCCCAGGCCCAGAGTTCTTTGTTTTTAAATAGTTTACTAATATTAATTATATCTTACAGCCTCGTTAAGCTGTTGTTACTTTTAAACGCCATGCCTATGCTATCTATCTACGCCCCCCATTACAACATTACGCATCCTTCTTCGCCGCCTTCCGGCCTACCATCAGGTACATCGGCGTAAAGATCTTCTCCTTGCCACCCAGCACCAGCGCGTCAGCAGCAGTAGCCAAGCTCTGCGACGTCTTGACCATCCCAGGCGGCGCAAGCCTCACCGCCTCCATGACGGTCAAAAACCCGTGCGTCACCATCCGGCCCAAGCCCGTCATGCGGAACGTGTACAGCAGGTCGCCCGCCGTCTGCGCGTGCCGCCAGCTTCCCGCGTCGAGCGGCCAGTACCACGGGATCGGGTCCGGCCGGTCGGCCATGTCCTCGTGCTCGACGACCTCGAACCCCGCGGCGCGGAAGGAGCGCAGCGCCTCGGCGGCCGAGACCATGTTGGCGATGCCGTCGCCCTGCTCGATCTCGATGCGCGTCTTGCGGTGCGCCAGGTTGTCGTTGTCGTAGTTGTCCGTCATGACCCACTCGTAGACGCCGAAGACGCCGCCGGGCTTGAGGACGCGGTGGATCTCGGAGTAGACGCCCTCGAGGGAGGGCGCGTGGACGGTGGCCTCGATGGCGTAGACGGCGTCGAAGGTGTTGTCCTCGAAGGGGATGTTCTAACCGCACGTTAGTCTTGGAGAGAAAAAAAAACCGAAGAGGGGAACGAAAGACTGACCATGAAGTCGGCCTGGACGAACTGGACCTGCTTGTCCATCTTCTGGTTCGCCGTGTACCGCCTCGCGCGCTCGACCTGGTACTCGTTGATGTTGAGGCCGGTGACGTAGGCGCCGGTGAACTTTGCAATCTCTCGGGCGGGCCCGCCGACGCCGCAGCCGACGTCGAGGACCTTCATGCCCTTGCGGATGTCGGTGATGTGGGCGAGGTAGTGCTCGTGGCGGGCGATGCTCTGCTTGAAGTTCTCGCCGAGGGCGGCGCGGGAGAAGTGGAAGCTCTGGCCGAAGCCGTACTCGTAAAAGTCGGTGGCGAGGTTGTAGTATCTAGAGAGAGAGTTAGTTACGGCTGCTTGATGACATCGAAGGCCGGAGTTGGGTCTCTTACTGTCTTGTCAATGTGGCGTAGTCTGCTGTCCTGGCCTGGAAGACAGACATGTTAGCAGGGAAGCATCGGGAGTTGGAGGGGCCGGGACGTACGTCTCTGTCCTCCTTGGTCTCCTTCTGGGCGGTCAGGTTGTCCCAGTGCTTGAAGTACTCGTCTGATGCGGCCTTCTGCGCCTCGTGGTCCTTCTTCAGCATTGCCGACATGCCCTTGTTGTCCTTTGATGTGGCCTTGTGGAGGATCTTCTCAAAGGTTGCCTCCGAGGCCAGGAGCACCTGTCTCTCCTCTGATGCGTGTCCGACCATGGCGAGTGGTGATTCGGTCTGTATGTGATGGAAATGGGTAGTTGTCGTGTAAGTGAACAAATGCAGCAAAAAGATGGATCAAAGATGATGAATCGTGGTGGTCTGATGAGTGTGTGATGATTTCTATGTACCTAGAGCGAGCTACATCGATGCAAATGCGCCTTCTTCTTATATTGTCGACGAGACCTCCAGGCCTACGTTACGGTTGATATTCAGATCGATTCCATCACTCATAGAGCAATCACCAAAACGAATACGCGCTATCTCAGGTGAAGTGCTACGAAGAACCATCGACAGTGCCCAGATCCGAATACGAATGCGCTTTGCGGACCCCTACACCAGTTTGCGGCGTAGACTCTGCCGGAGTTGTGATTCACCAGGGAACGCGCAGTGGAGCCGGCAGAGATAACGGGAACCGTTCTAACCTGCGGTTTGCGATGCCGCGAACCGAGAAATTTTCCAAGACTCGACCAAAGACCCTGCAGGAGATTCAGATTGCGTTGGATATGGGTCTGCGTGTTCGGATTGAGAGTCTGTCACACGTATGATCTGTTGGTGCTAACGGGCAGTTGGGAGGCCCTGTCGGGTTGTGGGAACGGCCGGCCCGGTGTCTTGGCCCCCAGGAACAAGCTGAAGCTTATCCGAATACGAAGAGTTGCTTTGCTGACCTAAAAGCCTTGGAAGACTGGAGGTCTGTCTGGTGGTCCCCATTCTTCCCGTGGAAGAATGATTCGACTGTTTGCTTTTTTATCTTGAGTTTTACTAGAGGTTTTCATCTAGTAGTGTCGTGCAACCTCACTGAGTTGTGGTGTCTATTGCAGTGGTGAACAAATCACCTAGGGCACGTACCAAGATACCTACAATGATCGGATTATTGGGCCATCGAAAGATCACATTCTCACTTGACCCGCTTGCAGCACCTGAAGCTTGGGAGATCCAGTAAGCTTAGAGACGATTGAAACACAATACCCTTGGTTGAAATTTCGGTTGAACGGCTCAATGCATATTGTTGTGATGGCTCAAGGTCTTCCGCGCTGCATCGCATCGTGGACATGCGATGGGACAAGCATGCGCACATAAGCAACTCTGCTTCGCGTCCAGCACCTAATAGTTTGGCTTCACCTTGCACATTACTATTAGAATGGAAGAAAGAAGAGATACACACCGAGGCGCTCTATCATATGTCCTGAAGATAGTACTGGACTGGTCAGGGATGAGAGGAGAGTAACGAAACGGTAGCCAGAGCCAAGGGCCATGTCGAGCTTGCGGACTCGTCAGACTGTGCCGGTTACCTGGCTGTCCGAGGCCATTCCGGGGCCGCGCCGGAGCATACTTCCCGGAGCATCATCTCCGTAGACCAAGGCGCCGCAACCGAATGCATGAACACCGGTGCGGAGGAGACACTGGAGGCCCCGGGCCACCCACTCCAGTGTCGGCCGGTGATGCCCCCTCCCAACCGACTCATCCCCGGGAATATTCCAGAATACTTGGGCTCGAGAAGCATGCACATAGTGCCCATCGACGCAAACCTCTTTGGCTAACATGATTGATTTCTGACTTTTGCAAATTCCTTGCTGGTCACAAGAATCGCAGCCTTTTTCTCATTTTTTGCAATGCGTCCACGATACCTTCCTATTGATCACGCGCTCACTTGCCATTCCTCACATGAATTCTATCGATGCAAGCCTCAGGGGACCCAAGGCCGTTATGTCGGACACACAGTGGGCTGCTTTAGAGTGCAAGCCAC
>WIGM01000094.1:0-87326 GCA_014235935.1 Colletotrichum musicola
CGACTTGAAGCCGACTCAGGATAAGAAGGTTACTGAGGTGCATGAACACTCCCACCTCCATGGCTCTAACAAGGAGTATGACCACCGAGCCTGGTGAGGTTTTGGTGAAGCATAATGGGCCAAGGGTGACCTGTAACGCATGTCCCTGATTTCCGAACCAAAGTGTAGCTTTTGATATTCCGGAAGACTGGGTAAATTGGCAACAAGATTTTGTAAAATCATGAAACTCGGTAGTTCTCTCGGCTATGAGGTCAGCCTGCAGACTTTAGTCAGGTAGACTGCAATTATTGCTGTAGGTCTTGAATTCTAACTGCATTCGTCATGACTCTGTTGATAGGATATGGTTCAGCAAGGAGCTGTCTTGAGGCTCTCTCTGCGGTGACTGAAATACGTTCAAGGTAAGCAAACTTCCGAAACTGATCTCTCCGATAGAAATTGGATAACATTTCTAGAGATCGATGTCTTCCGCTCGGCCGCCATGATTGGTTCCTACGGATGTGACGGCAAACCAAGCGAACTGCCGTGGAGCCGCCAGGGCCAACACACGAACCAACCCACTTTCCGAGCTTAGAGTTCTGTCGCCTCGAGAGCAAACCGGATGTTTGAATGCGCTAAAACAAAGCGGTTGCCGATCGTCATGCATTTGTTGCCATCAGGTGACACAACATTCGAGAGCTCGTCGGATGTTTCCACGACAGTGCCTTTTCTAACAGGATGGTTCCGGCCGAGACTTTGACCTAGTGCGTCTCACGGCGCGTCCCGCAACTTAGTCAATGATCACTCAGCTAGAAATTTACCGCTGGTGGATGGGGCTATCGTTTTCTATCACAAGTTTCTGCCTGCATGTGACGTTCATGGCAGTATGATGAGTGTAGCTACCTTGGCATGAAGGAAGACGTATATATGGCAGAACCCTTACCCAATCGTCAAATGTTCTTTTCCAGTCAGGAAGTCATCACATAACTATGTTTGAACATATTGAGTTGCTTCCATCGTAGTCAACATGCGCTTTCAATTGATTGTCTTTGTCGCGACCGCGATCGGCCTCGCCGTCGCCGCCCCAGCCCTTCAGAGAGAGGAGAAACGTGGGTTCTTTACGGACGATCTCGGTGAGTTCCCTGCCTTTCAACGCCAGAAACCCTCTCTTCGGGGCTCTGTTCTGACATTGCTAGATGCTCGTTCCTTCGTTACCGAGGATAAGCGCGAGTTTATCACTGAGCCAGTGAAGCGAGCTTTCGTTACTGAGGACAAACGGGGTTTCGTGACTGAGCCCGAGAAGAGATCCTTTGTGACTGAGGACAAGCGTTCCTTCGTGACTGAGCCCCACAAGCGAGGGTTCGTCACCGAGAAACGGGGCTTCGTCACTGACATGGACAAGCGGGCATTCGTAACGGAGCCGGAGAAGAGAGGATTCGTCACCGAGGAGAAACGCAGTTTTGTGACCGAGCCCGAGAAGAGGGGCTTCGTTACTAAAGAGAGGAGGGGATTCGTCACCGAACCGGAGAAGAGGGCGTTTGTCACGGAGGATAAGCGTGGTTTCGTCACCGAACCCGAGAAGCGAGCCTTTGTCACCGAGGAGAAGCGGGGTTTCGTCACCGAACCGGAGAAGAGGGCCTTTATGACGGAGCCAGAGAAGAGGTCATTCGTCACCGAGGCCAAGAGGGGGTTTGTGACGGAACCCGAGAAGCGTGAGTTCGTCACCGAGCCGCACAAGCGGGGTTTTGTGACCGAAGAGAAACGTGGTTTTGTGACTGAGCCGGAGAAGAGAGGTTTCGTTACTGAGAAGCGGGGTTTTGTCAACTGAAGAGTAAAACGGACTGGAATTTTTGGTCTTGTGGTTCGTGCGATTGGACGAGGCTCAGATTGTTGCCACGAGATTGCCTCCTGTATTGGTCTCTTCTACATGTACCTACAGTCGCTTCTGGCTCGGCCGTATCAATGATATTTCACATTTTCGTGATAAAAATTGTCATTGATCTTTGGTATCCAGTCGCTCTGTGGTTGCGACGAACTGACCCTGCCTGGGCTAGAAGCGGTATCATCCGCCCAGTCTCTGGTTTGACATGTGCGTACGATCATTGACCAACAAGAGTAAGAGATGACCTTCTCCAAGACCAAAAACTATAATATCTTCTTGAGAGCTACCTTGAACGAGTCCTCTATAGCTAACCTAGAGTAAAAGTCTATGATCGAATGATGTCAACCTAACCCGACCTTGCTCCTAGTTCCAAGCAAATATGCATGTAGGCTTGGTTGCTACATACCGCAGTCCGTACCAGTACATGTGTTCTAAGTCTAATGATAGCATAGAATGTCTTCTATTCAGAGTCTCCCGTCAGCCAGATCTCGTGGCCGTTGCCCTCCTTGACAATACGACTATTGATGCAACCAATGGCGGCCACGGCACTGGCAATCCACCAGACTAAGCCGGTCATGTTGTGGGAGGACCCATAGCTGTAGATGATACCAGCAGCCGACGAGGTTGCCGACCGGACCAAGCCGGTGAGCATGAAGGCAAAGCTGTGGGTTCTAGCCAGTGCGGATGGATGCGGGGATGATCTGGAGATGGTCAGCATCTGGCGCGTCATGGTTGGGAAGGGTTTGAGAGGAACTTACAGATTCGTCAGCACCAGCTGAGCGGGGACAACAAACGTGGATGTCGAAACCATGGAAACCTGTGCCACGACGATCACAAACCAGACCCAGAAGCCCTCCTTGCCAGCGGGCGGAGGCGCGGTGGACGGGGCAGCCGCGATGTAAGGGATGATGAAGTACAGCGCGGGCATGCCCAGCATGAAAGTGCGCCACATCTTGAGCGTTCCGAGGCGTTTGTTTATACGCGGGTAGATGAATAGCTGGGTCGGTAGTCCAAGCACACCGACGATGATCAGCGACCACATGATGCGGTCGGGTCTCATGCCGGCGCCGCCCGAGAAGCGAAACGGAAGACGAGCCTGGTTCTTGGTGTCGACGGGGTCGCTCAGGAAACTCGTCCACAGGGTGTTGTATGTTGTGATGTGATACTCCTGGATGCCGTACGCCAGAAGGGTGAAGCACATGTTGCGAGTAAACATGCGTTTCAGCGGCAGTATCACAGGGGGCTTGGCGGGCTTGAGAGGCACAGGCTGCTCCTCCGAATCCCGATCCTCTGCCATCTCGTGGTCATCTGCGATCATGCGGGACATCTCCTCGTGTGAAGCCTCCTCCTGGGCGATGCTGCTTGCGGTCGGCATGGTCTTCCCGAAGAATATTGATCGAATCTTGCGAGTGAAAGCGATACCTGGGTCGTAGCGATTCTTGATTGGCTCAAGAGTCTGCGAGACCGCACATGTCAGAAAGATTCTCCTTCTTCGGAATTGCCGAATCTTGATCTGAACTTACCTCTTCAAGAAAGAAGAAGACGCCAAGGAACGCAACCAGAAGGAAGAAGCCGCTCATCAGGGCCGGCGGAGCATACGGCCATGCCTTGAGGAACGCGTTGTTTCCGAAGCGCTCCGGGTACTTGCCGGGTAGGTCGGCAAGCTGGCCGGCCATGAGCGGGCTGGTCATGGCGGCGACGTTGAAGGATATGGGGAGCAGCAAGAAGGCGTGCGGTTGGAACCTGTTCACTGCGTCAGCGAATATCTCGCCGGGTCGGATTCGAACAACCTTACCGCTTCTCAACGACGACTTCAGAGACCATAGTCCGGATCGTCGCAACGTTGCCGTTGACGAGACCCTCGAGAACGCGGAGGGCCAGTGCCTGCTTGAAGTTGGTGATGAAGCCGAAGAGGACGCATCCGACAACTGCAAGGTTTCCTGTCAGCAAGCATTTCCAATTCCCGCCTCGAACAGCGATGACTTACATGAACCGGCGAGTCCCAAGAGGAGAACCGGCTTCCTACCTCCCCGCGGGGAGTCTGCCACCTTGCCAAGGAATATTGAGGAGAAGCATTGTGACAGCAGGAAGCTCGTTTGCATATAAGCCACCTGCCGAACGATCGCACCGGAGTCGAGAGTTGGGTCGAGGGACTGCAGCTGATAGTATAGATATGTCTAGCACGACGACGTCAGAAAGCAATTCCCTCTTGACGGTTTCGGCGGCACTTACGAGCAGCGAGATGCTGACCAACGGCTCAGCAAAGCGCAGGAAACATAAAATGGCAAGTTGATCTTTCCGTGGCAGCGAGAACCACGTCACCTCATCCTTCTTTGCCTCCATTAGATCGAAACTTTCAGGTAGGTTAATCTGCAATCGAAGGCTCTACTCGATCTCGAGCTTCTAGAACTGGAGGAAACGATCAAAGAGAGGGGATAGGGCGCCACACCTATGCAGAGACACTCGAATTCGATCCCACAATACATCCGACAGCTACGAGACGAGGGGAAAGCGACGCATTGTCAAGGGTCCCGGATGGGGCAAGTGGACTGCCGACTGACTCGGATCCGATGGCGGGGCTGCCCCAATTCGACACCTTCGGTCCGCGCTGGGCGAATGAATGCCGTTGAAACAGAACGCATAAACCTTGCAAAGTCTCGTCTCTCGGTCCGCCAGTAAAGCTTGTTAGTGTGTAGTCAGCGAGTTGCTGTCAGACGTCAATGTGTCCCAGTCGACACCCTGGATGAACTAGCGATCGCGGGGCAAAGCCGTCTGTCGCTCGAGCCGTCACGAATTTCGTACGTCATTATTCAGTATCGACAACCACGATGGGTAAGACGGTCACTTTCGCAAAGGAGAGGGACCAGATGGCCAAGTACAGCGTCCTCGAGGGGGGCGACGCTGGTGACGACGACCTGGAGAGCGTCGGCAGTATGGAGCTTGACGGCCACGGGAGCTCGCCGACCTTCCCGGACGAGTGGAACCGCGACCGAGTACTCTGGGATCAACAGCTTCGTCGGATCCGCAAAGTCGCCTTCATCGAGGGCGTCATCATCGCGATGCTCACCGGCTACGTTGTGTTCCTCCAGTTTCAGCTATTGTGGCCCAAGAACACGGACGTGCCACTCGGCGTCGATCCAAGTGGATTCGTGCCTCCAGGTATGACGCGAATGCAGAATTTGTTGAGATGGAGTTGTTTCTAACGAGGTTTTTGACAGAGATCGGGCAGCCGGTGAAGTGGGCAAAGTACGACGCGAAAACCGACCCGCACTTTTTCAAACCCGACGTGTTCGACAACCTCGAGAAGGTGCAAGCCGCGGCGAGAGAGTTCAAGAGAATGCACAATGGTGAGATTGACTGGCCACCGACTTGAACCAAGTGACTGACGGGTCTCGCAGCTTCCAATGTGCGAATTAACGGAAAGTACACAACTTACATGGACTTCAACGACGAGCAGCAGCCCCTGCCAGCTTACGTGACGCGGAAAGGCTCGGAGCTGTACAGCATTAGAGCTTTCCACCAGATGCACTGCGTAGTAAGTATCCAAGCCTGCATCTGCCATCACGTACTTAAGCTGGATCTAATGAATCGAAAAGTCTGTCATCTTCGAGGACGTTGGATACAGAGTCGTCAACAAGACGTCCAAGTGGGAGCCGGGCCACGTCATCCACTGTCTCAACACGGTGCGGTCGGCGATTACGTGTCTGGCTGACGCGACGCCGATATCCTACGTCCACGGGATGGGAGTCGGGCACACGACGGACGACCAGCAGTCTCACTGCCGTGACTTCTTTGCGCTTAGGGAGTGGGCTCACGACCCTGCTCGGGCGGTGCACTGGGTGAACGTTGCGCCGGAGGATGAGAAAGACCGGTATGAGGAGATTGTGGATTGACCGTGTTCTCTTTGCGAGAGAGGGCATAGTCTAGTTGGCAAAAACATTAGCGAGCGTTTGATTCAAGTCCACGTACAGACTGGTGAGATTCAAAAGCATTATGGGAATTAAGGACGCACCCAATCATCAAATAGCAGCGAACAATTGGTAGTGATTCAGCCCGACATCACAGTGCGCACTGAAAAAACTTTAATTGACCCTACAGTTGATCATATTGTTGACGGTGAATACAATTCTCGGGTCGTGATTTTCATTAAGGATTGTGACGACGAATTGAACTACGAATACAGAAGCAAGCCTTCTAATCCAAGTTGAGGTCCAGACTTTTCCTAATGTGCGCTGTAATGATACCAAGCTGTTGCAACGCGGGTTAGTTCAAAGTCTCGCGAACGACATCCGATGTCAACTCACATATTCCTGGTCAAAGATGCTGTAGTGGTTACCAGCCGTCTCAATGACCTGCTCGACGAAGCCCTCCTGCATGTCCTCCCATCCCAACTGCGGGAGAAATCTCGTCCGATCGAGGGGGCATTTCTCATCCGGTTCCGGCATCGGCACCAAGTCCTTGGCTCTGATGAGCACTGCATGAGGCGGCGTCGGGTCAACGCCATACGATTTGGCGATCCCCAGGACGCCCGTCCTCGGCATCGACCACGACGGCGGCTCCCACTGATCCGACAGACACGTGGCGCGCATGAGTGCCGTCATGAGCTTGTCCTTCGTCTCCTGGTTGACACCGGGTAGAGCCGGAGCGTGATGCAGCTTGGCCGGCTCCTTCTGCGCTTCGGGACGGGTGCAACGCGGGTAGACCGAGTCGATGAGAATGATCCGCGACACGCGCAGGCCCCGGCCAGACGTGGCCAGCATATGCGCCATCTGGACAGCCAGGACACCTCCGAATGACCAACCTGGATCTTGCGTCAGTGGGTTCATGGTGAGACTTGGGAGGGGGAAACTCACCCCCAAGGACGATCTCGCCCCTCAGCATCACCCGCTTAATGAGACGGATGTATGCCTCGGCGATGTCGCGCACGCTCTGCCAACCGCCGATGCCGTCCGCGTCAAACTTGGGATCCCATATCCCGTAAACGCGGCGGCCGAGCGTGCCGACCTTGAAGTAGCTCGTCAGTAAGCCACTCGCATCGTGGATGAGAAACAGCGGGGGCGGCTCGTTGCGAGACCGCGGCATGTCCTGAATCAGGACCGGGTTTGCGGAGGGCATTTTGGGGTCTGGGGTGTCTCAGACGGTGAAAGTCGATGAATTGATGAGGAGTAAAATGATTCCGTAGTGCGAACTACTGTGAATGGCTGAATCTCAGCTGAACGATGGAGGCTGGAAGTTACGAGCTGTCTCCCCCCCTTCCGCTGTTGAGCTTCTTCTGCAGAGCGAGTAGGAGCTACCATTCAAGCTTGTCTAAAACGCACAGGGTTGGCTTCCTACAACGTATCGTAGCCTGTTAGCAAATTGCTGTTCCTATTAATTTCCACGTGTTAGAGACCCGTTTTCGTAGATTTCCGTGAACATGGACAGGGGTGTCCTCCGCGGTCCGAAGCGTCACACAAACCTTAATCGGGCTCCAGTCGTTGGAGGATTCCGAGTGACGGCTGCCCACTCCAGATGAGGGTACGCTGGAAATCCCTGTTTGGTTGCTGCGAAGTCGAAGTGGTTTTCACCTAGTTGAACTATCGTGAAGTGGAGGGCCCTGTAAGTTTGCTATCACAGACAACCCGTTCTATGAGATGATCAGGATTTCAGACTAACCAACTCTTCGATTCCCAGCTTATCACCAATGAGCGCCAACATGGAGAAACGAAACCTCCTCAGCGAGGAGGAAGAAGTCGGCGACGTGGCCCCGGAGCGCGCCAGCTACCACGACGAGACCGACTCGGTCGACTACACTACCACGGTCGTCACGAAGCGCAAGGCTCGCCGGAGCTGCCTTTGGTCCACCGTTAGCAAGATGGCTCTCATCCCCGCCGCGGTGGGCGTCTTCTTCCTCGGCCGCGCGACCCACGACATGACGCCCTCCCGCCCTCCCGAGCCCGTGTCTCTCGGGAAGTGCCCGCCAGACTGGCGCGAGGCCAAGGCGCGCGGCTGCGTGTACGACTTCGTGCTGTCCACCTGGATGCACCCGAAGTGCTTCAACGAGGAGATGCACGAGCGCTACCTGGGCTACATGCGGTGGCGTAACACGACCTTCTGGTACGAGCGTGAGCGTATCAACCAGGTTCCATTCGACGTTGCGGCCGCGGGCGAGCACGGCGAGATCTTCACCGATGGCACCGTCCACCACATGCATTGCAGCTACGTCTGGGACCGCATCACTTATGCGTCTCACTTCAAGCCCAGAGTGCTCGACTCGCTGTGCCGCGACCCGAAGCACGTTGATCACTGCATCTTGTACAACGGTGTTCCGCAGTCGTGGGAGATTGACATGCCCAACATCACTCGGGTTTACAACGAGCCTCACGAGGTTGACTGCCTGGTTGGATAGTTGATACGCTCAAGGGATGAGTGTCTCCACCGAATTCGTAAGAGTTTGCTGGACGCGTTCTAGTTCGTGCTGGCTTGGATATGAGAAACGTAGCGTTGGGATACTAAGCTTTGTCAATGAATCAAATTCATAGATCATTAACCAACCATTTAAAGCCGCTCAAAGTTAGTGACAGTTGAGTTTCGATTGAAGTAGTTCCGAGTCGCAGGTAAATAGCGTTGCAATACATGCTGACTGTCATTATCATTTGCTGTTCAATTGTCTAGGTTATAAGATGATGATGAACGTGTTGAAATCAGAGTCTCTATTGATATGCCACAGCTATTTTCCAGACACTAAACTGTTTCTCTCGCTTCAAATGTTTCAATTTCACATGCCCCCGGATATAGCTTCTTAAGCAAGTCCAACCTCCTCCAACTCTGTCAACTTCGGAAAGGGAATGATCTCGGTGTAGTTGTCGTACTTGGCCCCCTCGGGCGCGAGGTTCTTGTAACGGATGCCCCGGACTGGGTCGTTGGCCCATTTCCGCAACGCCGACCAGTCCCTGCACATGAACTGCTGATCGTCCGTTACGTGTCCGACGCCGAAGCCGTTCACGTACGACATTGGCGTCGCGTCCTAGCTTCAGATCAGCCGGTAGGTTCTCAGTATAAACTGTGTTCTCTTGAATACATACCGCTAGACACATGATAGCCTCACGGATTGCGTTGAGACAGTGTGCAACATGCTGGGGAGCCCACTGCGACGAGACGTTGTGCACGCGGTGGCCGTACTCCTCCGCGATGGAGATCTGCAGTCGTTGTCAGTCTTGCTTTCAACTGCACTCTAGAGCTTCAGTCATACCCAGCAGTGCATCTGGTGGAACGACCGGATGATGTACGTCTGTCGGTAGGAAACGGTGGAGAAGTAGGGCGGGAGTTTTGTGAGGTTACCGTCGGGTCGCTTCCAGTCGGCGTAGTTGCCGTTCACCAGGACGTTCGAAGCTATTGGGTATAGTGAGCACCAAACATGTTTGAGGGGGATCGGAGCCTTGCACATACAGTTGTGAAGGCTCTTCAACTTCTGCACCGTCGACCGCGTCTTGTTGAGGTCGAAAAAGGTGTCCTCGGCAATGTAGTACGGAGACTTGCTGTCGAACAGCGTCCACCTCGGTGGCTCGCCAATCTCTACAGTATTGTCAGAAACTCCCTCGTTCACATCCAAAGCACGACGAAAGACTCACCTGGCGGAACGAAGCCGTTGTGGTCGCTTCCGATATGCCCGCTCCAGTCCTGGGCGCTGCCCCCGCCGTGCGACGATACGTGGTCAAACACGGCAAACACCGTCACGAGCAGCAACGCGACAACGGTGATGAGCAGGCTCACCCGCAGGCACCACAAGTTGCTCTCCAGTGTCGCGATCTGCTCGCGCAGATTCTCCTCGCTGGCCTCCGAAGGCTCTGATTGTCGCTCATCGTCGTCAGACTGGCTGGTTCGGACCTCCTTGTAGGCGTGTGTGGGCGGCCACAGAGCTGATTTGAGTCTGTCCATTTTGTGTGTCTTTCGTCCCTAATTCCCCGGTCAGGCGGTCGTGATGCTTTCGGGGGTCGGGACAGTTCGTCGTCCCGAGTGGTGGAAGATGGTGTCGATGAGCTGAACTGAATCGAAAGTTCGACCTCGCGCATTCAATTCGGACAGAGTTCGAGGCTATCGCTGACGACAACGAAAGGCCACGAACCCGTAGAACTTTTGCGAGACTGGCGGCGACGGATTCTGTCGATATCCATGTCGGTGCTGAGAACTGGGGCGCCGATACAGGGACAGGGGTGCGCGACTCATTGCCGGTCCGAGTGACCCTCGCTCCTGAGTGGCTCAACACCACGGTCCGAAGACGGTTTGGGCAATGGAAACTTTCCGCTCAGGGAAACATGTGTGAATCTATCTAACACGGCGGCCCATTCCGATGGGCGATGCGAGTACGAGACTCGCAAGTTGCAAACCACTAGCAGCTAAACATCGACATTTTGGCTTTGCACACAACGGCGGGGAAACACGCTCTAGAAGTATTCCAGAACACATTTGAGTTGGTCCGATCAGACGTCAGCAACATTTTTTCTGCCTCCACGAAGTAACCCGCACCTTACGCCTTGGACCGAACTATCACAACATGGCGGTGGGGACTACGATCCCGACGTTAGATGACATGCAGACGGCCAGCAGCGACGCATCGACACCGCAACCGATCGCAATCTGCGGCATCGGTTTGCGTCTGCCAGGAGGCATCAACACCCCAACTTCGCTCTACAACTTCCTCATCTCCCGCCAAGATGCGCGCTCGAAACCAGACCAGCCGCGCTACGATTCCCAGAAGCACCATTTCACAGCCACCGGCAAAGCCGGTGCACTTCCAACGGAAGAAGGATACTGGCTCTCGCACGACGATGTAACGAAGTTCGACCCGTCGCTCTTTTCGATGAGTCCCAAGGAGTTATCGAAGCTTGATCCGCAGCAGCGGCTACTACTCCAAGTGGTCTGGGAGGCGTTGGAGAGCGCGGCGGAGACAGACTGGCAGGGCCGCAGGATCGGGTGCTACGTCGGCAGCTTTGGGGATGACTGGCGCGAGATGCATGCCGTTGACTCTCAGGATGACGGCGCGTACCGGTTGACGGGGTATATGGACTTTGTCCAGGCAAATCGCGTTTCTCACGCATTTGACCTCAGGGGACCGAGGTGAGTTCAAACCTCTCGTGAAGAGTTCCGCAGTACAGATTTCACTAACGCTCCGTACAGCATGACCGTTCGCACAGCATGTTCCGCCGGTGGGCTCGCAGTACACTTAGCCTGTCAGGCCATCCGCGCGGGAGAATGCGACTCCGCCGTCGTAGCGGGCTCAAATCTCATGCTCTCTCCGGGTTTCACTCGCCTCATGGCCGAGCAGAGCGTGCTATCACCAGATGCGTCATGCAAAACCTTCGACGCCAGCGCGAATGGCTACGTACGCGCCGAGGCGGTTAACTGTCTCTTTATCAAGAGGCTTGACCGTGCACTGGCAGACGGTAACCCTATTCGCGCCGTGATCCGGGGCTCGTCGACGAATGCAGACGGGAAGACGCTCGGTTTGACCACGCCGAGTGCGCAAGCGCAAAGGGAGCTGATTCGCGACGCCTACCGAGCTTCTGGAATCGCCGAAGGGGATATGTGGCGGACTGCCATGGTTGAATGTCACGGCACTGGCACCGCCGTCGGGGACACCATCGAGGCGTGTACCGTCGGCGACGTCTTTGGGGAGAAGGGGATGTTGATCGGCTCGGTAAGTCAAGAAGTGCCACTTTTCAGGTCTTCCATGCTGATTTATGCCCAGGTAAAACCAAATCTCGGCCACTCGGAGGCGGCATCGGCCATCACGAGCATCGTCAAGGCTGTTTTGTCTTTAGAAACGAAGACCATTATACCCAACATCAAATTTGAGAATCCTAGCGTTAGTAGTAAGTCAAAAAGGCTTATCAAGACGTCTCGGCGTGTCCATTTCTCACTATTGGACTCTAGTACCATTCACATCAGCTGGCCTGAGGGTGCCGACAGAACCGCTGCCATGGCCGGAAGACCGCGCCGAGCGCATTGGAATCAACAGCTTCGGAATTGGCGGAACAAACGTACACGTAAGTTTCTCACTGCCTACCTATGTAGCGACCGACACAACTGACGGTATGCAGATAATCGTAGAATCAGCAGCCTCCCTCACAACCCCGACGACCGTCCGGAGCCCCGGGAATGTGGATACCCCGCCACCGTCTCCACCTCTCCGGCGCGAGCCGGCGACACTCCTTCTCTTCTCCGCCGGTCACGAGCACTCCCTCAAAACCATGGTTGAGAACTACAAGAAGTTTCTACACGCCCAGCCGTCGCGGCTGGAGGCGCTCGCGCACACCCTCATGCATCGTCGGCCGCACCTAGGCCACCGGACTTTCGCCGTTGTGACGGACGAGTGCGACAGCCTCGTCTTCGGCGCTTCTCCTGCCGCAACCTTCAGGCCCAGCTCGAAGAGTGCCGGCGTCGCCTTCGTGTTTACGGGCCAGGGCGCGCAGTGGGCAAGGATGGGATCGCATTTGTTGAAGAGCAGCCGCGAGTTTCTGCAGGATATCAGGGAGATGGATTCGGTGCTCAAGAGCTTGCCGAAGGAGCACCGGCCTACGTGGGATATCCGAGGTGAGTTGCCATGCCCCCCTTTCCCTTCCTCTGGCGTTTTCTAACAAATCTCAGTCGAGCTCATGCGCCCCGAGGCAACGTCCCGCCTCGGAGAAGCCGAGTACGCCCAGCCCATCTGCACAGCTCTCCAGATCGCCCTGGTCAGACACCTCGCCAGATACGGTGTAAAGCCAAAGGCGGTCGTTGGCCACTCCAGTGGTGAGATCGCAGCCGCATATGCCGCCGGCGTCCTGACTCTCAAGGAGGCCATCATCATCGCCTACTACCGCGGGTACACGGCCAAGAAGATGAAGAGGCAAGGTGCGATGGCGGCGGTCGGCCTCGGAAGAGACCAGGTCGCGCCGTTTCTGGTCTCTGCGGTTAATATTGCCTGTGAGAACAGCAACTCGAGTTTGACGCTCTCTGGAGATGTGGAGCCCTTGGAGCGTGTCTGCAAGGCGATCAAAGATGCGAACCCGGATGCGCTGGTTCGACTTCTCAAGGTCGACAAGGCTTATCACTCCCGTACGTTGGCCCCTTCAACCATGACAAACTCACGTCAGCTAACATCTTTTCTTTCTCAGATCACATGCGCGACGTCGGCGCAGAGTACCAAGCCCTCCTCAAACCGCACCTCAGTCCCAACGCACCTAATATCTCATTTTTCTCAGGCGTCTCCCAACAAAAGCTTGAGAGGGCAGCAGACTTCGGCCCCGACTACTGGCAGCGCAACCTCGAGTCCCCCGTCCTCTTCCGCTCCGCCGTCACTCGTCTTCTCCAGACTTCCTCCACAGGTCTGCACCTCGAAGTCGGTCCGCACTCGGCTTTGGCTGGCCCTCTTAAGCAGATCTACGCCGAAAACGGCATTTCGCCAGGCTACGTCGCCGCGCAGACGAGAGGCGCCCACGGACTTGCGTCGTTCCTCACCGCTGTTGGCGAGATGCACTGCCGCGGCGTGCCTGTCTCTTTCCCCGTTCTCGACGGCGTGAAGTCGCTCGCGGACTTGCCGCCGTATCCGTGGAATCTCAGCAAGACGTACTGGCCTGAGTCACGGGTCATCAAGGCGTGGCAGTTCCCAGAGCACCCCCCGCACGAGCTTCTCGGGTCCCGGATCATTGAGAGTGGTGATGCTGCTCCTGCCTGGCGGTGCTTGCTGTCGCTGGAAAAGGTTCCTTGGCTCTGTGACCACTGCGTTGGTTCCGACGTCGTCTTCCCGGCCGCTGGCTACATTGCCATGGTCGGCGAGGCGGCCAGACAACTCTTCGGGCAGCAGGAATTCACAATCCGCGACATGTGCGTGTCTAACGCCTTGGTCCTCTCTCCCAGCCGCAGCGTGGAGCTGGTGACTTCAGCGCGACGAGAACGGCTCACGCAGTGTGACGAGTCGGAGTGGTGGGATCTCAGCATCCAGAGCTACAGCTCTTCTGGCTCCTGGACGACGCACAGCATATGCCGCGCCAAGCCTGGTCACGCCTCCCACGGACCTGATCTCTCCATGCTCAACGGAGACAGGTTCCTGCGGCCTGTAGACGCTGCAAGATGGTACAAGGCCATGTCTAGGGTCGGATACAACTACGGACCGCTGTTCAGGGGCATGCAGACCATACGATCAAGCGTCACCTCGCCAGCCGCCGCCGTCAACGTCTCAGACGAGCGAGACGTCGATGGGTCGAGGAAGATGCTCGAGACCTACGCCCTCCACCCCAGGACCATCGACCAAGTCCTCCAGTCCTTGATCGTGGCGAGGCACTCCGGTCAGCGTCGCCTGCTGAACAAGCTGTACCTGCCGACACACATCGACGAGATCTTCATCAGCGGCTCCGCTGCCTCGAAGGATCTTCATTTGCGGACATTGGCTACCGGAGAGAGCACCACCTTCAAAGGGGATTGTATCGGCTTCACATCTCACGGTGTGGAAGACGCGCCGGTCCTCGTCATGAAGGGCATGCGATTCTCCCCCGTCGACCTCGACACCACTGAGAACGGCGGTGAGGATACTTCCAAAGCGGCCAGCTTCGATTGGAAGCCGGACGTCGACTTGATCGATCCTAAGCAGCTCGTCTCGTCTCAGGCTGATGAGAGTTTCCCTGAGATTCACAGTCTGCTTGAAGAGCTCTTCCTCCTCTGTGCCTCTGTCGCCCTTGATGATCTAGCTGGATGCGACTCCAGTGTCATGCACACGCAACCTCACCTTGTGAAGCACTACCAGTGGCTGCAACGACACGTCGCCCGGGCCATGAGTCATCTACCCTCGTCAACTGACGACCGCCGTCGTGAGATTGACCGCATCGCCGCTCGTCTCGAGACAACGCCCGCAGCTTCGGTCGCAACACTGATCAAGCGGTGTTACACCCACGCCCGCGGACTATTCTCCTTGGAGGAGCAACCGTTGGAAGTTTTCCTCGAGGGCAACGCACTGCATGAGCTGTACGACTGGATGAACACGCTCTTCTCTTACGGCAGCCTGCTTCGTCTACTGTCTCACAAGCGTGGCCGACACCTTCGTATCTTGGAGATCGGCGCTGGAACTGGTGGACTGACCGCTCGCATCTTGAAGGAGCTCGTCGCATCTTTCGCGGGCGGCCAGGTCGTGGGGAAGTATGTCTTCACGGACGTATCTGCTGGTTTCTTCCCGGCCGCCAAGAAGCGGTTCGAGGATGTGCCATCTGGGTTCTTGGACTATCGCGTGCTGGATATCAGCCGCGACCCAGCTGGAAAAGGCTTTGAAGGGGAGCAGTACGATCTCATCGTCGCGAGCAATGTGAGTTTCATCTTCTATGAGGAACAGAAGCTTCGAAGAAACAAGACTAATTACTTTCTCAGGTTTTGCACGCCACACCAGACTTGACGCAGACTTTGCGGAACGTAAGATCGTTGCTGAAGCCAGATGGGCGATTGTTGATGCACGAGTTATGCTCAGGTGCGTGATCTCCGCCACGACCCTGACCCTCATCCTTGCTACGCAAAGAACGCCAATGCTGACCATTACGTACCAGATACGAAGTGGATCAACTTCATCATGGGATACCTCTCGGGCTGGTGGCTCGGCGACGCCGACCAGCGCCCTGAAGAGCCGTACATCTCTCCGGAGCATTGGGTGGAGCGCCTGCAGGCCGCTGGATTCTCACAGCCGGACGTCTTCTTTGACGGCGCGCCTGAGGACAAGCTCAATGCTACCATCGTGGCTAGACCTGCGGTCTCCATTCCGACGGCTACGAGGCGCATCACATTGCTTCATGAGGGCGTTAAGACGCATCCCATCGTCGCCGAGCTTGAGGAGGTCCTCCGCGGGCAAGGACATGCCGTTACCTGCGCGTCTTTGGATGAGGTCGATGTCCTTGCGGGTGACACGGTCGTCTCTGTCGTCGATCTGTGCCGTGGCGATGGGTACTTCCACGACATGACGGAGGGAAAGCTCGAGATCGTCAAGGCACTTCTGCGGAACCTTCAAGCATCCAGCACCGGGTTGCTCTGGCTTACGAAATCTTGTCAAGTGCGCCCCACAGATCCGACGTTCGCCCCGGTCTTGGGCGTGGCAAGGACAGCTCGTGTTGAACTTGGCGTGGCGTTTGCTACCTTGGAGCTGGACAACATCGACAAGTCAGCGCTAGATGCCGTGGGTGCCGTTCTTCAGTCATTCACGGGAAGTCTTGGTCAAGACATGGAGTACGCATACTCGTCCCGGAACATCCTCATCCCCCGCTGCCGTTGGACGCCAATCTCGCACTCCCTCCAGGCCACGAGCCCTGTCTCATCGACAAAGACGCTGCAGATCTCCAGACCCGGGGCCCTGAACACCTTCCACTGGACCTCCCGAGCCCTCCCCACGGAGCTGGCCCCCGATTCCGTCCAGCTGAAAGTTCACGCCGCCGGCCTCAACTTCAAAGACGTCATCACGGCAATGGGCCTCATCTCCCCTTCTTCCTCATCCGGTCTAGGCTGCGAGGCAAGCGGCGTCATCACGGCGACCGGTTCTTCCGTCACGAACCTCAACGTCGGGGACCGCGTCATGGTATTCGTGCCGCAAGCAGCCTGCTTCTCGACAGACATCCAGGCTCCCGCTACATTGTGTGCGCGCATTCCGGATTCGTTGAGCTTCGCTGACGCGGCGGGCATGCCATGCGTCTTCATCACTGTCTTGCGTGCGCTGATCGACAAGGCTGGGCTGCGGAAGGGCCAGTCTGTGTTGATTCACAGTGCCGCAGGGGGCGTGGGCATTGCAGCGCTGCAAGTTGCTCGATGGATCGGGGCAAAGGTGTACGCCACCGTCGGGAGCGAGGAGAAGGCCGAGTACGTGTCTCGCGAGTGGAACGTTCCCCGAGAACATATCTTGTCGTCCCGTGACACTAGCTTTGTCGACGGGATCAAGAAGGCCACAGGTGGCCGAGGTGTGGACGTCGTACTCAACTCACTGTCGGGCGAACTGCTCCACGCCTCGTGGGGGTGCGTCGCGCCGCACGGAACCTTCGTGGAGCTTGGGAAGCGTGACACCCTAGCCGGCGGCAAGCTTTCGATGGCAGCGTTCGATGAGAACAGGTCGTTCGTCGGCGTTGAGATGGCGAATCTCGCGGCCCAAGCGCCTGAGATCGTGGGTCGTCTTCTCGAGAAATGTGTTGAGCTCTGCCGGGACGGCATCATTGCAGCCGTTCAACCAATGCGGACATTCTCGAGTCGTGAGATCGAGCATGCGTTCCGCGATTTGTACAGGGGGACCCACATTGGCAAGATCGTGATCGATCTTGGGGATGCTGACTCGCTAAGGTGCCTTACCCTGACCTGTACCCTTACCCTAACCCAGCCCAAACCATTCAGACCTGACGTCGCGTATATTCTCGTCGGTGGCATGGGAGGTCTAGGCAGTTCCATCGCACGGTGGATGGCATCCCACGGATCTCAAGACATCATCTTCCTCTCTCGGTCCGCCGGCACGAGCACGGATGACCATTCTCTCGTCGCCGAGTTGCAAGGCATGGGCTGTAAAGCCACTCCCGTGCCCTGCGACATCACAGACGAAGCAGCCGTCCAGGCCATCATCTCCGGGATATCGCCGTCTCGTAAGGTCGCTGGCGTGATCAACCTAGCCATGGTTCTCGCCGACGCAGCCCTTCCAAGTCTCGGCCTCAATCAGTGGACCACGGCGACTGCGCCTAAGATCCAAGGGACGTGGAACTTGCAGCGCGCGTTGCCGTCTGACATCGACTTCTTTGTGCTTTTTGGGAGTACGTCGGGCGTGCATGGGTACCCGGGCCAGGCAAATTACGCCGCGGCTAATACCTTCCTCGACAGCTTCGCGCAATACCGCCGCGGCCTTGGGCTTGCATGCTCCATAGTTGATCTAGGAGGCGTGGAAGACGTGGGCTATGTCAGCCGCAACCAGGACGTCGAGGATGGGATGAGGAAGGCAGGTGCCAGGCTTGTCTCGGAGGGGCAAATGTTGAGGGCGCTGCAGCTTGCCATCGCTCAATCGCAGCCCGATGGTGCTAGCAACGGGCACATCGTTGTCGGGCTCGACTGCGCCGTCCCCATTGACGACCCCAGCAACCGCGTCATCTGGAAGCAGGATCCTCGGATGTTGCTCTACCCCGACAACGTATCTGAGACCACCATTGCAGACAAGAAGATCGGTACATCTGGCCTGGCAGACCTCATTGCCCGCCTGCGCAGCAACGTCGACGAACTGGACGCACCCGCGACGGCCACGCAATTGGCGAAACAGATTGCGCAGCGCGTGTTCAGTTTCTTGATGCGCGAGGTTGACGAGGGAGATAGCATCGACACCAGCCTGTCGCCCTCAGCACTGGGGGTTGACTCGCTCATGACGATTGAGATTCGCAACTGGTGGAGGGTGGCGATGGGGATTGAGGTGAGCGTGCTGCAACTTACGGGAGCGCAGAGTTTTGATCAGTTGGGGATGTTGGCAGCGTCGCAACTCAAGGCGAAGATGTCATCTTAGACGGGGACTTGGAGTTGATGCAATTGTGATGACGTTCGGTCAAGGTATGCACTGGAGTTATGGAGAATGGCGTTGAAATAGACTTTAGTCTTGGCTTTTGGCGATCGTTAGAGAATTTTAGTTTGTTCAGACCCATCGTCCCACCAGATCGGGTCCACTTGTTGGCGCATGGACCAGGACCGGGCGCCCCGGCCGGAGCGGGGCTGAACCCATGTCGGTTGCATCGATCGGCTTAGTGGGCCAGGCCGGGGCCCTGGGCTTTGGGTCGGAGCGAGATCGACCCACTCCCTAGCGGATTGTCGGGCCCCCACGCTACGCCAGCAAAAACCTCCGCTGTCCGTTATCGGCCCGAGGGACAGCAGGGCCCCGGCGGCCCGTGCAGCCTCGACCCATGAACTGCGGGGCAGGCTTCGCTGAATGCACTCCGAGTGTGCACCTGGTGCCATCTGGCGCATGTCCAAGCTCCACAACTGCTGACAAATAGCACGTGACTTCTCGAGACAATGTGGGGGACGAATGGAATTGTCGTCATTGCCAATTCATTTTCTCGCTTCTTCCTCTCCTCCACAACAGCTCTTCCTCAATCGCCCACACCCCAACCCGGCTCCCGACCAGCACTCAACTGCAGGGACCGACCATGAAAGATCCGTGAAGCATTTCTCCCTCGCGTTCGACACGTATTTTCAACCTTCACAATGTCAGCGATTTGGGCCCTCCGCACGCGTGCGCGCCCGCTCGTCGAGGCGCCGCTTCGACCCCTCCGACCCCTCCGACCGGTTGCTTTCTCGACGACGACGTTCCTCCGCAGCGCAGAAATCCGCGACGTATCGATGCTCCCGAAGCGCATAGTTCCAAAGTACCGCGACCCCCCGAACTCGACCTCGGGCCTGCTCTCGCTGCACTGGCCGTCGCCGCCGCGCAACATCCTCCTCATGCCGAAGCTGCGATCACCGCAAGTCCTGCGCGCGACCATCGACTTTGCAAAGCACCTCAACGGCACCTACACCGGTCTGAACCTCATCTTCGAGCCGCGCGTCGCGCAGATGGTCCACGAGTCGTTCAACTTCCCCATCTACACCTGCGACCCCTCGAGCTTCCCCGATAAGATCGACATGATCACGACACTTGGCGGCGACGGAACCATCCTGCGCGCTGCGAGCCACTTCAGCATGTTCTCGTCCGTGCCGCCAATCCTGGCATTCAACTTTGGCACCATCGGATTCTTGGCCGAGTGGAAGTTTGAGGAGTACAAGAGGGCTTGGAGGGAAGCATACATGAGCGGCAGCGGCGTCGCCGTCGAGGACCTCTTGACGCCGCACACCCGCGTCGCGAGCGGCGAGAAGGAGCACGAGCCGAAGGACAGCGGGCCGAACGGTTGGCACCACTCTCCCGGCAAGAGCATGGGGCCGAGTCGCGCCGCCAAGATCCTGCTGCGGCACAGATTGCGCGTCGGCGTCTTCGATACGAACGGCCAGAACATCAACAGCCAGCTGCTCCCGACGACCAAGTCCCAGGCGCACCTCCCCGCAGCACCCCCTGAAGACACAATACTTACCAAGAGGGACATCCCACAGCCCATCCACGCGCTTAATGAGCTCCTCATCCACCGCGGGCCGAAGCCGCACCTCGCGCACATCGACATCTACCTCAACAACCGCTTCCTTACCGAGGCTGTAGCGGACGGTATACTCCTTAGTACTCCGACAGGGTCCACGGCCTACAGTTTGAGCGCCGGCGGCTCCATCATCCACCCACTCGTCAAGTCGCTCCTCATCACGCCCATCTGCCCGCGGAGTCTCAGCTTCCGCCCATTAGTGCTGCCGCTCAACACCAAGGTCACGCTCAAGGTCAGCAGCAAGAACCGCGACGGCGAGCTCGAGGTCAGCATCGACGGCAAGCGCAGCGCGGGGGCCCCAATCGGCACCGAGATCCGCGTCGAGGGCGAGGCGGTCGGCGAGTCGCCCAACGGCGACTGGAAAGGCGGCGTGCCGTGCGTGATCTGCGGGCCGGGCAAGGGCGACGCCACCGACTACGACGACGACGGGTGGGTTGGTGGGCTCAATGGGCTGTTGATGTTCAACTACCCCATTGGCAGGGGACAGTAAATGTGTGACATATCTTTTCTTGATACCCGGGTGTAACAACAACGGTAGCGACGAAACAAACTTTGGGCAGGCGTTGGATGGTTGCGTGCGATGGAGCGCCAATGGGCTTTAATCACTCACCTTTGTAGGCAGGTCTTATTTCCACCGGCACAAAAGCAATTCATATTCGGGAGAGCATTGTGTTCTTTCACCTGGGCTCGATTGATCTTTTCAACTTTGGATGCAAGTGTTCTTTCAAAGCCTCATTGTTCCAACTGAACAACAACTTCAAAGGACCATCTCTTTCCCCATGCTCGAGGACAAGGACAACAACAATATTGTTGGACAATTGACCAAGCTCTTCTGGATGCGTATATGTATGCCCAGCTCGCGCTGGAGTTCATGAGCTTTCTGCATCAGACATCAAACATCAATTACCACTCAGCTTCACTCAACGGAACAATAACTCAACTGCTCGTCCTTAAGTATCCCTTCGCGATTGTTTATACTTTTTAGCCTCACTGCAACTTATAGAACCATGGCCAACCAGAACAACCAACACCTATATTTCGTCAACAACCAGCAATGGTGGAACCCTTACCAGCCAGCCAGCCAGCAGAACAGACAGCCGGATTGGAACTTCTACTCCAACACCCCCTTCAACCAGCCCCCGCACGCCGGGCCTGGTCCCTCCTCCTTTCCCGTCCCACCGCCGGGCAACTTCCCCAGCTTCCCCAGCCTGCCCATGGAGCTGCGCAACATGATCTTCGACGCCGATGTCGCCACAGAAGAGCCCGTAATGCGCTTCGTCGCCCTCCGCCAGTCCGTCATCCACGCGCCCGGCTGCACCTCGCGCTACCACTGCGCGTGCTTCGTCAACCGGCCGAACTACATCACCTTCCACCCGCTTTACCGCTCCGACCTGGTCCACCTGTACCCCTCACAGGGCCTCGAAAACTGGGTCGTCCTCTCCCGCAGCACGGACCGTCCCTCGCGGGAGCAGGTAGCCTCCTACATCAACAACGAGCGCCGCAACAACGCTCAGCACGCCCGCGGCCTCAACCCCTTCCCGCAGCAGCAGGGCGACTGGTCCCTCACGCAGATCCGCCAGGACCAGCGCGACGCAAACGTCGTCGGCGAGCCCCAGCGCTGCAAGCCGCAGGACCTGGTCTTCGTCCACGTGCCCTCGGACCGCGACCCGCACCCGCTGTACATGTTCGGCATGAACCACCCCTTCGTCGCCTTCGACCCCATGCTGCAGGACCTGACCGTCGTGGCCATGTACATCGAGAACTGGGAGTCGCTCGTCCGCGACCGCAACGTGGAGCGCGCGCACGACCGCATGCGCCGAGGGCACGCGTGGGAGCGCGTGCGGGACCACGGGCTGGCGAACATCATCCGTCACGACGCGGGCGCGCCCTGGCCCCCCGCGGCCGTCGCCGCCCAAGACCCCTGGATCCCGCAGCGCCCGCAGCGCGACCTGCGCGACGTGCAGCTTCCCCCGGGGGCGCCGCAGCATATCTGGTTTGAGCAGAACGTGCGCCTCCTGACGGACGTCTTCACCTCCCTGCAGCACCTGTGGCTGGTCGACTTCGACCTCTTCCGGGACACGCCGCACCACCTCCTCGACCACTACCGCAACACGCCCTGCCGGACCGACGACTACTGCGAGGAGTGCAGGTACTCGCACCCTGGGTACCCGCAGGTGTGGGGGGGCCTGAGCGAGGTGGAGTTCATCGAGGTGCGGGTGTGCTACGAGCCGTGGAAGGAGCTCGACTACCTGAACGAAATGTACTTCTCCGGGCTCTCGAGCGTGATCCGCAGCTCGTGGCCCGACCGCGACGCAAACGGGAATCCGATGCTGCGGCACCCGCCGAGCGTGGGCATGGTTGCGCCTATTTGGCGGACGACGCGGGCGGAGGCGGAGACGGCGGAGGCGGAGTGGGGGGCGGACACGGAGGAGATGTCGGAGTGAGAGGGTTGATTTGCTTTTTCTTTTTCTTTCGGTGCGGACGTTTCTGTTTTTTTGGCGCATTCGACTTGTATAGGCTGGTGTTTGGCGCTGTTGGACTAGATCGTGGATACCCTTAGCGCTCTTCTTGTTTCGTCATGCTTTCGGCCATAGCCAAGGGACTGGCGGTCGGCCCCACTTGTTTTGACAGAGCAACTGAATTGATTGAACGTAACTAATTGAGTCTTTTGCAACCACGTTCAGACTTTTGATGTGGTGGAAACTCTCAATGGAGTCAGTTTCAGTTTTGACCTGGTTTGAAGGAGAATCAATGGTTTTCAAGTTTTCGTGATGATGTGGTAACAACAACAACTCAAACAACTCGGCAACTCGGTAACCAAGGCACCTGAGGCGTGATTTTCCCGGGATCACGTGACCAGCGATACTGCTTATATAAGACCCGATGCACCTCGTCGCAGCGCCCACGTTTTCGCGTCGTTGATTCTAGCTGTTGGCCGCCATTCACCACACCTGTTCTTATCTCACTCTTACTTCGTCGCGCGACGGATCGCGATGATGGAAGGCATTTATTTCAGGACAAGCTGCAGCGACCGTAGAATGACAATTGGATTTCGACAAAATGGGCGCGAAAGACAGAAAACCTACGCCGGATTCTGGATGCACGCCGTATTGGGATTCGTGGGTGGCATGTACACTTGTCCTCTCCCTGTGCTTCTGGCTTCGGGTTTGTGACGACCAGAAGTTCCAAAGTGGATTCCGAAGAAGACACATTTTTCGTTTGGCTGGGCCCCCCTGGCGCTGGGAGCTAACTAGATCTGTTGCAACTTGCGGCACAGCTCCAACAATGTCAGTGAAAAAAAGAAAAACATCACAGACGCCAACCTTCCAAACCAATTGCACCAAGAAACCGACTTCCCAACCACCGCATCCCAAATGGCACAACCACGGACGCGAGACTCTGACCTCGGAACCAGGGAGGAGGACTGGCCAGACCCGAATGTAGACTCGGAGACAGAATCCGGCGCAGACGCCACCCGCCGGTCCGAGGCAGCGATACACGCGACAATCGACCGCTCCATCCGACAGCGCCGCTATCCCCCGCACGCAGCCCGCGACGCGATCCCGCAGTCTCTGTACGTCAAAGCGGAGCTCCGCCAGGACGAACTGACTGAGGATGAGCGCGCGCTACTCCTCTCCCGCGGCGACGTCGTGGGAAAAGCGCTCGCGCGACCGGGGGAGCTGACCGCGGAAGAGGCGCACGAGGTCCTCAACTGGCCCGCACCAGACGCGGTGCGCGAGGCAATCAAGCGCGCGACGAATGGGGCGACGAGCTCCCCGATGGAGTTATACGCCAAGGGGAAAGATGCACTGCAGCGCGGGGAACCGATCGAGACCACGATGAGCGCGGAGGAGATCGGATTACTAGCGCGCGGATTCCGCGACGCCGACGCCGGGGGATTTCCCACGGGGCCGCCGATGATGGCGGGCCTTGGCGGCCCCGGGGCCGGCGAGGCTATGGCGCTTGTTGCGAGCCGGATGGGGCTTGACCTAGCTGTCTTCCGGGCCGCTGCGGCGTGCGAGACGGAGAAGTTAGGGCGGCCTTTGGGGTTGGTGGCGCCCGGGCCTGCTGGTTCAGATACCGGATCAATGTTCGGGCCGGCGCCGGCTACCGGGCAGTCCGCTGACGTCATCGCGGCAATGCACGCCCTGGCACGGGAGCATGAACTCGGCAACGTGACGGATGAAGAGGTCGCCGCCCGCAACGCTGAGCTGGTCGGCGCCTTGCGTGCCGCAACTCCTCATGCTAGTCTATTCAACGCCGCTCCGGGTCATGCTGCGCTTCCTGTTCCACGGCCACCTCCGGCGGTTCCACGGATGGGCATCTTCGGCTCCGCGCCTTGGCCGCCCAGAGTGCAGCCCCGGAACCCCCATGACCTTTTCCGGGAAGACGCGCACGTGTCGGGGTTTGATGCGTTCCAGGGGTGGTATTCGCTCTGCGAGGAGGAGAGGGAGGCTTACCGCGAAAGGTCAGAGGCTCTTCGTCGCGAGGCCTGGGCGCTGCACGAGGCTTCTGGCTGACGGCGTATTGTTATGTCATCGTATTCTTGAAAATGTGTTTTGCTAGCATGTAATAATTCTCCGAGGTGTTTTGTTCATAGAGCCGCGGGAGTTACCGTTGCGGGAAAGGGGTGTCGGAGATAGTGTTATGTCCGACGCACCCGGACTGACCTTTGGACAGCAGAGAGCCAATCGTCAAACAATCCGGATTCTCTCGGAAAAGAAAGCTTCGCCTGTGAAGATGGTCGACCACAAGAGAAGTGAAATCAATCACATAATCCCAATGCATGATTCAGAGTGTCGTCGAAATACGATTAATCACACGACGGCTCGGTTCTATGCCTGCAAACGGCAACCAACCCCCGACGATGTTGACTTACCTTCCTAAAAGGACACAAACCCACGATCTGCCAAGAAAACCTCCGTGCCGACCAAGATCAAGGGGGAGAAATCTCCATAATATGGGGAAATAAAGATGCGGGAGTCTCCCGCGATCCCGCTCACCCGCGATCATCGTCTACACGGTGAACCTGTCGACAATGCGCGTGCTTCAACTCCTCGCCGCCGCGTCCGGCGCCCTGGCCGCGACATTCACCTCCTGCACCGCCCCACAAATCGCCACGCTCGAGGCGGCCATCGAGCGCGCGACGAACAAGTCGTACGCGGCCATCGAGCACCTCGAGGCGAACCCCAACGGCAGCGAGGTCCAGACGACGTGGTACGGGGAGTTTAGCAGAGAGCGGTATAACCGCGTCCTGGGTGCCTTTAAGGTACGTCGCCGCCTCTGGTCGAGATTAAAAGAAATGTGGATACGTGTACCTGATGACTGACGGGAGAGACAGAAATTCGCCCCCGATTTGGCAACCTCCTTCAGGTACGACTGCTCGTGCCAGAACACCGCCGTCTTCGCCACCATCGGCGGTACGTACGGCGACGTGAGGCTGTGCAGTGTGTATTTCAACGAGGAGCTCCTCCCGCCGACGGGACGGCACCGGAATCAGTGGGAGTGAGTTTCGGCACGGTCAACCTTTTTGTGTAAGATGCTAAACAGGTCTGCGGCAGCACCATCATCCACGAGGCGACGCACTTCGGCGCCGTCCTGCGCACGACAGACTACGGCTACGGCGTCGACTACTGCAAGCAGTTCGCCCGCGAGGACCCTGAGAAGGCTGTCGGCAACGCTGAGTGAGTCACGTCGACGGACTTCCGCTGGGTGTTTTAGATCTTCAACTGACTTGCCTTCTCGCAGCAACCACGCACGCTTCGCGGTGGAGGTGCCGCCCTGGGGTCCCTAGATGCTCGACCGGGAAGGAGGAAGAACCGGCGGCGGTCTAGTTTGGAATCCGAGATCAGTTCAGACGTGCAACGAGACAGATGTCGTGACAGAAGCTTCAAGTGGCATCCAGACTGTCGGGACCAAGATGCAAATACCCGAGCCGGGGTGGTCTGATAGAAAACAGACTTTCGACGGTGCCGAAGAGGCCCGCGGATACCACGGCACGTCTGACGTCGGGGTTCGCTGTGAATACGAGAGTCGGCACCCTGCCTTTTTGCTGTTCCCAACGCCGTTCGTCGCGTCTTTAAGTGTCTGCTGGCTCGATCTCCGGCTCGAATTGCGGGTCCTCTCACGCGCCTTTCAGACTCTCTGTCTGAAGACAATGACTCAAACTGCTTTCACATCTCGGCAGGGCAAGGTTTCGGTGAAGGATGCCATCGTGAGAGCTTCTTCGTCATTGTCGGCGGCGGCGTCGTTGTTGGAGGTTCATGTGACCATGTCTCTTGCATGACGTCTTGACTCTGCCTCACTCTGCACTCGTGATTAGTAATTTCTTATTTCGAGAAGAATGCTCATGGGGAAAGTACCTACGCCGGTCATCCACGCCGGCTCGCCGAACCCTCCTGTCACAGTTAACTCCCGCCGGCAACCTCATCGGCGGCTCCAGACCTTATTGTCAGGCGCATATCGACGCAGGGAGGACGTCAAAAGTCAGCTGCCTTTCGTTAGTGGCCGCCCATCTTGTCTTGGAAGTCGTTCCAGAGCGCCGACTTCTCCCTTGATGCACCAATAGCTGGAGGGTTTTGCTGTGGCTTATAGCAGTGTAGTCGGTAGTTGAGAGAGTTTCGGAACCTTCAAGTCTCGCCCTGGGGGCGGAGTCTATCTATTGGGGCCAACAAACTGCGACAACTAGGTAGTCACGCACCTTTTCTCGGCCGGCGCTGGTGGCGTCTGGCAGCCACAGCACGTCCACATGGACAACGACTTACGGCCGTTAAGCGTACGGCCGTTGCGGTCTCGAGGAACTAGGGCCAGATCGGCGCCCCGGTTCAGCCACACATGCCAACGTGTTGGTCATGCTACTAGAACAATTCCATGTTTCGAGGCGCCGACCCGAGTCAGGGCCCTCAGAAGGCTGACCCGCGTCGGCGAACTTTGTGGGGGGGAGTGCCGCCCCCGCCGTTTCACCCACTTCACCCACATGGCCGACCGGTCGGCCGGCGCGTTGTTTTTCCTCTTTCTTCTCTCTCTTTGGTGTATTTGTGGAGAAAAGCCAGGCTTACGTAAGGAGCGCCGATGCTGAGAAGTGCTACGCTAGTCAGCTCTCACCGCTACACGGGTTGGTACTGACTAGTGCCGATCGATTCAATGAAAATCATAAGAGCCAAGTCGGCGAACTCCACGACTGATTTAAGCCACTATTTTTCTTTGTTCCCTCGCCGTTGACAGGTTCTTTGTCGTCATTCGATCGGACTCGGGCCGTGCCAAACGGCCGTGGCGGACATCGAATGGCGTAAATCAAAACCGATCTGCTGGACCTCCGCGAGCTAAAGAGGAAAAATAACGTGCGTTGCTAGTTTACGGGTCGCCATTCCAGACGTCAACACCAAACATCACAACCGTCAGAGGAGAGCCGATTGGGAACATGTTTTGGAGGAAACATTGGCCGACATTCGTTCCTCCGCCGACACTGACAAGACAGGTGCCGACGGCGGCCAGGGGTGGTGTGTTGACTTTTCCCCACTGCCGCTCGGCGCAGTGCCGGTCTCTCCCACATCACGCACACAGACGTGGTGCCGTCTCTACCTGACCTGCGTCGCCGCCAACAAATGCTGGTCTGGAGCAATCGGACGACCGCCGAGCCGCCGGCGCGCATGCGCGGGAGGTGGCAACGCATGCCCCGAGCTTGTTGGGACTTCGGATGGTAGGAGGCAAGATCCCTGCACTTCTCCCTGCTCCGTCAGCCTGAGGCGAGAGCTTCTTCAACTTCTTCCCTCTCTCTCCCTTTCTGTAGTGCCGGCCTTGCCAGAGTTTGGGGTACAGTTCCGGCAGGACGGTGCAGTCTCCACAATCCCGCTGAGTGATGGACTTGGCCGTCAGCTCTCCTGGTTGCGCCCCCTTGCTCGCCGTGTCTTTCCCTCAGCGCCCATCCCTTGGCAAGTCCCTCTCCCTTGTCCGGCGGCGCATACAGAAGCAAACTCCGGAGTTCCGAAGCGAAGAGAAGAGCCCAGGCTGGCGGCGGCTCTGTCGTTTTTACTGCGCGCTTGCATGCACCCGCACAACGCTATTTCTGTCTTCTTGCGGTTCGGCAGTTGCCACGGAAGTCTCAAACTCCTGCCCATTCTGAGTCTCTACCGGTAGCAAATCCCGAGATAATCGCATGACCATCGAACCTGCGCCGACCCGCCGTCGATGGAAAACCCGCGCGCCAAGGGGGGGGGGGGGGGGGGGGGGAACCGCTCCCCACTAAAATCTGCCGCCGCTTCGGGTCTTCCTCCACCAAACTCCACATTCCAACCCCGGTTCGGCGGTCAAAATTAACCTGTCAATCTTCCTTGCCTTTGCAGCTGGACGTAAGTGGTGGATTTCCCGATGGGCCGGTTCGATTCTATAACCCGCCCTTGATAACTTGCCGCCGAGTCTAGACGCGCTAACCGTCCCTCTTGACTCCATCAACGACCTCGAAGACTAAAACCTCCCGCCGCCGCCTCTCCCTTTCGTCAGTCCAATATCTCTTAGCTCTGCGACAATAGGCCATGAGACTAGCTGATCGCCGACTGCACTACTGCGAGGGAGCTGCGTTGGTGGCTTGCCAACACGACAGACCAGGACCGAACTAGACCGACACCCCCTTAGCATCTCACATCGTCGTGCCTTCGATCGTCGAAAAGCAATCATGGGCTACAAAATGGCCGCGAGCAGCACCGTTCTGCGGACCTCTCTCGGTCCAGCAGCAGCAGCAGCAGCAAAAGCACCACCACCTCCGCCCTCGCCGTACCGGATAAAACTACACGACTTCTTCGCCGACCGAGACGACCCCCGCGCGGCAACCAGTAAGATGGGACGCCTCTCCCTCGCCAACATCGTGCTCCTCTTCACTCTATCTCTAGTCGTCAGGGCCGTGTACACGCAGAAGCTGGTGCCGTATCAGGAGGACGGGAAGAGGTACGAGTGCAGGTGCTCGCCGGTGGACGACTGCTGGCCGAAGCCGAACGCCTGGGCGCAGCTGAACAGCAGCGTCGGCGGGAACCTTGTGAGGCATATTCCGCCTGCTGCCGTGTGCTACAACGAGTTCCGTGGGGTTGCGACGTATGATGCGGCCAGGTGTGCTGAGGCTACTGCTAAGTGGACTGATGAGAGATGGCAGTGAGTGTTTCTCCATCCGTTGTTTTCGGGGATGACGTTCGGGGATAAGAGGTTCTGTGAGGGCTAATTAAGAGGTTTCAGAATCTCTCAACCTGCGTCCCAGCTTTGGACATGGGGAAGCAACAATACGTGTGAACTCACCACGGACCCGACCAAGACGTGCTCGCTGGGCAACTACCCCGAGTATGTCATCGTCGCAAGGACGAAGGAGCATGTTAAAGCGGGCGTCAACTTTGCACGCTCCCGCAACCTGCGTCTCGTCGTCCGCAACACCGGCCACGACTTTGAGGGCCGCAGCGCGGGAGCCGGCTCGTTGGCCATCAACACGCACAACCTCAAGGAAATATCCTTCGTGGACCGGTACAGGGGCCCGGGTGACTACAAGGGCCCTGCCATCACGATTGGGGCCGGCGTGCAGGGGTACGAGATCGCCGCCGCTGCTAGAGCGAGGAGTCCGCCGCAAAACGTCGTCATGGGCGAGTGCGAGGTAGTTCCATCCCCCATCAACCTTTCAAAATCTTGACTAACACCCCTGCCAGACCGTCGGAGTCGCAGGCGGCTACCTTGGGGGAGGCGGCCACGGCCCGCTCTCCAGCCTCTACGGCTTCGGCGCCGATAACGCCCTCTCCTTCGACGTCGTCACGGCGGCCGGGGACTTCGCCACCGCCAACGCCAAGACCAACGCGGACCTCTACTACGCCCTGAAGGGCGGCGGCCCGGGCAACTACGCCGTCGTGCTCTCCGTGACCCTCAAGACCCACCCGGACACCAGCCCCGGCGCCGCACTGTACCTCAACGTCAACGCCACACTCGGCGCCACACCGGAGCAAATTACCAAAGCAGTCGGCAAGCTGCACGCCCTCGCGAACCACTTCGTCGGCAACGGGCTGTACGCGATCTACGAGCTGTACCCCGCCATCCTCGGCGGCGGTGCTCTGCACGTCCAGCCGATCATGGGGATGAACAAGACCGCTGCGCAGTTAACCACCCTCGTCCAGCCTCTGATGTCGTATCTTGTGGCAGAGGGCATCCCGCACGACGTCATGACGAAGGAGTACCCGGACTACCACACCCTCTTCCACGACATCTTCGAGCCGGAAGCCGCGGCGCAGAACGGCCTGACGGGCGGCTGGGTGTTTTCCCGCGAGGACATGCGCGACGCCAACCAGCCCGCCGTGGCTGACGCCATCGCGCTGGCGCTGGCCCCAGCGCCGGGCCGTTTCGGGATCGTGATTAGTCATTTGTTTGACCCGGGGTTCACGCTGACTAAGAGCGAGAGCGCGACGCACCCGCGCTGGAGGGGCGCCGCGATGCGGACGATGGCGATCCTGCCGCAGGCGCTGGACGCGTCGTGGGCGGAGAAGGTTGTGCTGAATGATTTGATGGTGAACACTGTCACTGAGAAGTTTAAGCAGGCGGCGCCCAAGGGGCTGGCCTACGTCAATGAGGTGAGCGACACACATGGTGTAGATGAACGCGTTGGGGCAGAATGTGCTAACGCTGCGATAGAACTACGCCTTCATGAAGAACTGGCAGGACGCCTTCTGGGGTCCCGTCGTGTACCCGAAGCTGGTGGCCGCCAAGAGGAAGTGGGATCCCAACGGGGTGTTCTTCTCGTGGTCGACGCCGGGGAGCGAGGAGTGGAGCGTTGTCGACTACGCCAATCGGCTTTGCAAGAGGAAGTAGACGTGGAGACCCTGCCATGCTTGGTGTTTTCTTTTCTTGGGGGCGCGATTTCTTTTTTGATAGGCAGAGATACCACCATTTTAGCCATCGGGCTGTCGGGATGATAGATTTTGGGAGTTGATGAGACCATTTTAATAAAGACGAGCGAGCGTTGCCATTCCATCCTCTGGAATTCGTTCGAACGAGTGCTGGATATCGTTCTGCCTTGACTCGTGCCAGAAAACCTGCGGCCTGAAGCCCTGGGACGGATGACATCGCTTACGAAAGCACATCCTGCTGAGTCAGCAATCACGGGCTTTGTTTTATCCCGCGCCCGTCTGTCGCTCCATCCCAGCCACCATTACATCTTTGATCGTGGCTGCAGAGTGGCTTATTCCGTAACCGACGAAGATGAACTGACTCAAGACTGTCAACCACGGCAGTCATGATTCCTTATTTGCCCCAATTCAATACGCCGTCCGTTCATGCCCAAGTTCAATTCAATACACTGCAGACCAATCTCTGGTTCCAGACAAATTGCCCGAGCTGTCACCAACCAAGAGAACAGCCTTTCGAATCAACCGCCCATCTTCCGCATTTCCGTTTTGGGAAATGTCACGGAATCAAGTGCCGGAGATTGTGGGGCGACAGCGGAACTTCCACCGAGCCGGGTCGCGGCTAATTGCAGATCTCGGCAGAGCGCAATCTGACTTTCAGACTACTCATGGACGACTCACAAACTAATTAATGGCTTGTTCTGATGTCGAACGTTGTGCCACTAGGCTAAGTGGCGCTCGCAGGAGCTAGATGAAACCAACACTTTTTCCCAGCGGCTATCACAGCAACCAGCGCATCATGAACTGATGCACGTTTGATTGTGACCATGGTCTGCTTCTCGTGATGCGTCTCTCATTTGCTGTTCCAGAGGTAGCGAGAACCGGGCTAAGTAACCCGTTGGGGCTTCGGAGGCTTGCCAATAATGGATTGATGATTCTCGAAAATGGTAAGACGTCGATGCATTTCGCTATGGATGTCATCTTACTTCAATCCCTTCGATCCTCAGGCTCTGGGGAGAGTTGACGAAGACTCACAGACTTCATTTAACCTCCCATCCACTTCCCTCCAACGCCACGAGTCATGCAACCACCCCCACATTCCCAAACCATGCTCACAATCACAGCTCTCCTCTTCGGCATCCTGCCGCTCACCATCGCCTCGCCGCTGAGCAAAAATGCCATCATCGACGACTGCCTCGCTGCCGCCGGCGTGCCCTACAACCCAAAAGACAGCGCCCAGTGGGCCCTCGACGGCGCCCCGTTCAACGTGCGCATCCCCTTCGTGCCCGTCTCCATCGCCGTCCCGCTCACGACGGCGCACATCCAGTCCGCCGTGAAATGCGGCCGCGACAACGGCGTCAAGGTCACGCCCAAGTGCGGCGGGCACAGCTACGCCAATTTCGGCTTCGGCGGCGAGGACGGGCACCTGATGCTGGAGCTCGACCGCATGTACAACGTGACGCTCGACGGCGCTAGCGGGATCGCGACCGTGCAGGGGGGCGCGAGGCTTGGGCATGTGGCTAGTGAGCTGTACAAGCAGGGCGGCAAGGCCATCAGCCACGGAACGTGTCCCGGGTAAATTCCGATCCGATTTCCGCCTGGTTTCTCTAGAGGGCATCGTTAACATTCCACTCAGTGTGGGAAGCGCCGGGCATGTCCTGCACGGCGGCTACGGGATGAGCTCCCACACAAAGGGCCTCGCGCTCGACTGGCTCGTCGGCGCGACGGTCGTCCTGGCTAACGGCACCGTCGCCACGGCCTCCGCCTCCCAGAACCTAGAGCTCTTCTGGGCATTGAAGGGCGCGGGTAGCTCCATGGGCGTCGTCTCGGAGTTTCAGTTCAAGACCTTCGACGCCCCCGCTCGGGCGACGAATTTCCTCGCCGCGCTGCAGTGGACTGACGCGCGGAAGGCCGGCGACGGGTTTAAGATTCTCCAGGAGTGGGTCGCTGCCGGGGGTATGCCGAGGGAGCTGAACATGCGGCTCTTCGTCACGCCGCGGTTCGCGAACCTCGAGGGCATGTTCTACGGAGACAAGGCCGGGCTGCAGGCCGTTCTAGACCCGTTGCTGGCGCGTCTTGGCGGGCGGTTGACGACGACGCAGACGACGGACTGGTTTGGCAATTTGCAGCACTTTGGCAACGGGCTCGCGCTGGACCAGAAGGACACATACAAGAAGGTGAGACAAGCGAGCACTCTCCCCGTGATGTATACCCCTGACCATAAACAGCAAGAGAACTTCTACTCCTCCAGCCTATACACAAACACCCTTTCCGCCGCCGAGGTAGACTCCTTCGCCAGCTACTGGCACGGCCCCGGCAAGGCCCAGAAGCGGGACTGGTTCGTGCAGATCGACCTCCACGGCGGGCCCAACTCGGCCGTCGTCGAGAACCTCTCCAGCTCGTCCGCCTACGCGCACCGCGACAAGCTGCTACTCTGGCAGTTCTACGATCGCGTCGACCTGTCGGCGACGTACCCCTCCGACGGGTTTGCGTTCCTCGGAGGCTTCGTCGCGAGCACGGGCGCGGGGGAGGGGGGCATGTACTTCAACTACCCGGACCCCAACTTGGGTCAGGACGAGGCGCAGGCGCGGTACTGGGGCGGGAATCTCGCGCGGCTGAGAAGGGTCAAGGCCGACCTCGATCCGGAGGAGGTGTTTTACTTTCCGCAGAGCGTGAGGCCGGCGCGGGGTTGAGGGGTTGTATGTACTTGTGTTGATTGACAGGTGGCGGACAATGAGGCCGGTGATGGCCTCACTCGAGCCACAAATAAAGCCCGCTCGTTCTATGTGGAACTCGACCGAGAGGCGCACGTGTTTCAGGCCCCACGGCCACCAGGAGACGACAGGATATAAAAAGACGCAGAAGAAAGTGGTTCGTCCAGACTTTTGTCCTCGACGGTACCCGGCACGCCCGAAAAAGAAGGGGAATGACTCGCGGCCGTGTCAATAATCAATAATGTTATCGATAGGCCCGCCGCCCCACGCAGAGGCTGGGCCTTTTATGCATGCTCTTTACCGAGTTTGTGCCAAGGATACCCTACCGAGCTTGGCATTTCTGTCTTTACAGATTTCCTTGTTCTTCAATTCTGAGAGACCGGCAGATGCACTGAAGAGACTCAAGTCTACTGAGACATACTCCATGGCCGAGCAAACCTACACCCAAGAGACGTTTGTACGACAGACGTTCGCCAGCGACCTGCATCCGCTTTCATTGCCGGGATTGCTCGTTTCCGTGAGGCCTTTTCAGGGTCGCTGAGGGTCGCAGTCCACTCTATCAGGCGAACCGCGGCCGTCCGCCCCTATTCGCATCGTAGACCCGCGTCTCAGAGTCGAATGCGGACGGGATGCTACCCACGTGTCAGGTTCCCGGTCATGAGGGGGCCAAAACCCCGCACAACATTGGCATCGCGCCCAGGGGACCCCGGCCAATCACCCCTAACGAACTGCCTCATCGGGCTGAAGCCATCTCGGCATTCCCTTGTGGGGGAGATCGCCTGCCAAAGTAAGCTTAGACAGAAGATAAATAGGAGCAGCCCGCGCCCGTCGAAGTTCCCGGTCCTCTTGCTGGTCCAGGTTCACCACCGCGTCCCTCGTTTCAGTCCTTTTCCAAACGACAGTCACTCTTTTCGTCGACCCCTCTCCCAAACATGCATCTCAAGACCCTCCTCGCCCCCATCCTCCTCGCCGAGGCGGCCCTCGCCCAGGGCCTCCCCGTCCGCGTCGTCTCCTTCAACGTCCGCTACGACGCCGGCTCCCGCGAGTCGGGCGAGAAGCCCTGGTGGGACCTCTTCTGCGGCATCTCCAAGGACCGCTGCCGCCAGCCCCACGTCGTCGACGCCCTCAAGAACGCCGCCTCCGCCGCGCCCAAGGACGCCGTCACCGTCATCGGCCTCCAGGAGGTCCTCGACAACCAGCTCAACGACATCCAGAACGGCCTCGGCTCGGGGTGGGCGCACGTCGGCGTCGGCCGCGACGACGGCAAGAAGTCCGGCGAGTACAGCCCCATCTTCTACCGCTCCGACGCGCTGCGCCTCCTCCACTCCGAGGTGAAGTGGCTCTCCCCGACGCCTGACCAGGTCTCCTTCGGCTGGGGCGCGGGGAGCAGGCGCGTCGTCACCATCGCCGTCTTCGAGCACATCGCCTCGGGCAAGAAATTCATCCACGCCAACACGCACCTCGACAACGTCAGCTCACAGGCCCGCACCGAGGGCATCAAGGTCGTCGTGTCCAAGATCCAGGCCGTGCAGGCCACCTACGGACCGCTGGGGGTGTCGCTCACGGGCGACTTCAACTCGGACCCTAACGGCGACGCGTACAGGACGCTGTCCGGGCTCGGCTTCGTCGAGGAGCTGTACAACCTCGCGACGCCGGACCAGCGGGAGGGCAAGAACCAGCTGACGTACACCACCTTCGACGCCAGCAAGCAGGGCAGCCGCATCGACTTCATCTGGCTCGGGCCCAAGAGCGCCAAGAAGTACTCGGTCCAGCGCTACGAGATCCTCGACAACAACGTCAACGGCATGCTCATCAGCGACCACAGGCCCGTCGTCGGCGACGTCACGCTGCTGTCTTGAGCTTTTGCTGGGATGGAAGTTGGACTTGATGGAGTTGCCTGGGAGTTAAAAATACCCAATTTATCAGCCTATTCTCGTTTAACCTGGCCTTTTGTGTGAATCGTCGGATGCGTATTAGTTGAGCGGTGACGCCGAGGTTTACTGACGAGAACTCAACTTCATGGTTTATTACAACAACCGGGGCACTCTCAAGCTCTCCTCGCCAGATGCATCCAGTCTCTGTGTTGAAATCTACCCAGAAGTGATTATCAGTGCCATAGTCGTCCTCCTTCTGTGGCTGGCATTAAGCTATAACTGTCAGGTGGCAAAGTACGTGTGGTGGCAAACGACCTAGGTAAGTGCCCGGTTCTAAGACGGGTTTATCTAATTCCGGACGATGTAGTGGACCCTGAAACGGAGCGCATTCTTACTTAAGTAAGCAGGTTGCTTACGTACTCAACTGCGAATATAGCTTCAGTTATTACTGTCATCGGCCAGAACACGTAGTGAGCGATAGGGAGCATGGGATAAAGTGATAAGCTACTGAAGGTACCTTTCAGAGGTGTTGTAACACATAAGAGTGCCTTTATCACGATATAGGCCATGATGCAACTTCCGGAGCGAAGCAGAGGGGAAGGAGGAAAGCGACGTGTTTCAATGGGAAAAATGCCAACAAAGCTCGGACGATTTGTTTTTCTTTTTGTATAGGAGGCCCTTGCGGATTAGCTGAGCTTAAAACACCACAGATACACCATACGTCCGCTACCTTCTGCTCCGGTGACTGGGCCTCTATCCCTATTGCCCAGCGTCCTCCCAGGTCTGATTACTAGACCATTTATGGATATCTTCGCAAGCCTACCCGGCGCCACGATCACGTACAAAAACAAAAAGTATCACATCAAGAGCACTTCACCTAGAGTGGCTGATGGGCTCGGTAGTTTCGCCTCCTGGTAACGGCTACAGCGATCTATTACCTGAAATACGCGCTCTCTGCCATCCGTTCGAGGCCTGCGTCAAGTTACAGGCCGCTGTATCCGACCTGACTTCGACTTCGTTACTCCGTCTTCTCTGCTCCCTGTTGAGCCGTCGATGGAGGTGTCGTCGGAGGTGTCGGAAGCGCAGTGTACGTCCGCAGGTCACCATACGGCCACGCGATAAAGTCATGGTAACCGCATTCCTTGTGCCTTCCCCCGAGCTTCGGACGCTCGCTTTTCCTCGAGAGGCCGAGGAGCAACTGGCCGATCCTCCCCATCACCGCCTCGCCGACCGCCCCGACGAGCCGAAACGGCGCCGTAACGGCCGCCCTCATTCTCTTCTTGGCGACCTTGCGGATATTCCTCAAGCGTCCGCGAATGATGCGCCTTGGCCGGGGCCCGTTGGACTTCTTGGTATCATCCGGGCCCCCTTTGGTCGCCAGCCGCTTGATGTGCATGCGCATGTGCTCCTCGTTGGTCTCGAGGAACAGCCGCTCCCACACGCCGATGCGCTCCTCGTGCAGCGTCTCGACCCTCACCGTCTCCCTGTCCTGCCGCTCCCAAGCCCACCTCGTCACGTACCGGTTCTCCTCCTCGACGCCGTCATCGAACCAGCCTGGCGGCAGCCGCGGCGTCTCCCAGTCCCACTCGGACGGCGCCTCGGGCTTCTTCAGGTGCTCCTCGAAGGGGAGCTGCCTCGGCACCTTCCGCCCCTTGTCGTCCGTGTCGTCGTGCGCGTGGACGCAGGCAACATCCCCCGCGAGCGTCCTGTACGTCGAAGCCCCGGGCTTGTAGCGGTCCGTGACCCACACCGGGCGGCTCTCGATGGTGCGCCTGAGGCGGTACCCGTTCTCGGCCGACGTCAGCGCGACGCAGTCCCACGGCCCGTCCTTGTCGTTCTTGTCTTTGCCGTCGTGGAGGTACGAGTAGCGCGTCCGGACGGACGGGTGGACCAGCTCGCAGGTGTTTTTGAGCCGGCTGGCAGTCTTGCTTGAGTCGTCCCTGTAGCGGCCCGGCTTCCGCGTGCCGCTGTGGATATTCTTACCTAGGAGGAGCTTGAAGCCGACCAGGACCGTGTCGGTGACCCGGTCGAAGATGCTTGTGGCGATCGGCGTGCTGGATATATCGCCCAGAGCCCAGCGACGGGGCGGCACCGACAAGTCGACGGCGCGGAAGAGGCGCCCCATCTCCTCCGGGACGAACTCCACCCCGATGGAGGATAGCTGGTCCGCCATCCCTGTCGCGCGCATGGCTCGGCCAGCTGCATGTGTACATCTATGCGGCCATCTCCTGGCTGATACTCACACGCGCATGAGATCATCGAGAGATGCTGGTTCCGCCCGCCTCCACCGACGTCGCTATGGCCGCCGGGGAACCAGACCTGGCGGAGCGTCGTGACGTCGTTGCCGTCCTCCCTTGCCCAGAGCGTGGGCTTGAGCGCGGTGCGCCATTCGTCCAGGGCGAGGGCATGGAAGGCGTACTCGACGTCCCTGTGGACGTTCACGCTTGCGAACCGGAGCTGAGAGCGTCGGTCGTCAGCGCCCTCGTTCAATGTCCACAGATAGGCCCACCCGACGAGAGGGATCAATATACCACGGGACACTTGGGGGAAGGGTGCTCAATAAACGAACCTCTAACGCGCTTAGGCCCGGCCGCAGCTTTTCCATCAGCCACGAGGCGTTCGGAATCCCACACCGCTGTTTGGGTGTCATCATGCTGGTAAGCCAAAGGAAGAAGTCAGTGGGAAGTGGCACCCTGAGACAAGCTTACCAATGGCCTTGATCTTGAAGTCCTCGGGGACCCAGTCAATTCCAAATTTTCTCATCTTGCCCTCTGTGTCCAGAACGCACTGGGTCATCCTGAGCTGAAACCCGTTAGCCAGGCTGTCCGCCAGCGAAAGGAGGAGACGCGCGACGCCTACGCTCAGAAGGTCTTCTCGGTAGGCCTCCGATAACTTTTCAACCCGCCGCTCCGGGTTTGTCTCATCCTTTGCACTGTCCCTGATCCTGTTGTATATGTCCTCCCTCCACCATGTCACCCACGAATCGACTGTGGCGTTGTCTAAGCCCCCCAAATACCCCTTCTCATCCCAAACCTCGTGCCCCTCTATCCTGGCTATGGAAGGCATGAAAGTCCCGGGCGTGAAGGCCTTCAGGTGCCTATCCTCGTCGAACGAGGAGCCGGCCTTTCAGTTGGGAAAGTCCTGATAGTCGCTGAAGATCTCGCCAAAGTGAGTGAGGCCAAAGCCATTGAGCAGGCCGATGGAACAAACCATGCCAACGACGGAGCGCGCGGTGAAGGCACCGCGGGAGAAGCCGCCCATGACGATCTCGTCGCCCGGGCTGTAGTTGCCGCAGATGAAGCGGTACACGTCCCTGATATCCTATTCCTGCCGCGTCAGCCAGCTGTTAGTTGTCCATCCGGGACCGACTCACGTCGATGACTCCCGTGCCGAAGATGCCCCCGAGCATCCTCTCGGCGAATAAGCTGTCAGTGCCGGCGCCGCGGTGGTAGTACACGACCTGCGGCATGCCCGTGTAGCACTTCTACGCGACCACTGTCGCGAGCCGGCTGACGTTTGTACGCTGGCTGCTGGCGGCGTTTCTTTTTCGAATCAGCAATTTGGCCGGTTTTACTTTCTGGGCGAGAAACCCAGATCAGGGGGGGCGAGAAGCCCTTGCACTCACGCGTTGTTCCATGTGCCGTCGCAGCAGATGATCAAGCGCTTAGAGTTGGTGGTCCGGCAGCCGTCGGAGTTATGGGCGCACTGCCCCCAGTCACCTTCGATCGTCTTCCGGACCTCGCGAGGTAGGACGCACGATATGACTGAAGTTGTATTTTGCTCTTGGCTATCTCAAAGGGCAGGTCTGGGGGGAGGCTTGCGGGGAGAATCGGGTGTGTGGAGGGCAAGGGGTGAGATGGGTTGAAATACAATTCATCCGTTCGAGACTGGGAGTTGTTGCGACGCTGTGTTACTCGGTGACATCTGGACGTGTCTCAGACATGACTCCATTTTCAGGGTCCGGAACCGTTCTCTGGCAATCCATGAGCAGACTATAGCTCAGCCGTAGCACTTTGGTCAAGCACGTGCCTAACAGCTTCCGCGGCGTTGGATAGAACCGTCTTCGCCCGCTCGTCTATGCCAAAACCGTCGACGGTCAACGTCCAAGGTTCCGATCGTAGCCAGCCACAAATCCGACAGGTGTCTGCCTTGGCATTTGTCGGAAATCAATGTCTTGGAAAACGGCGGGGAACATCAGCCAGTGTCGCTTGCGTTCGTCTGTTAGTACTAACACGCGGGGAATGCGATCGTCGGGGGGAGCTGAACAAGCTGCTTTCAGCTCCCCAAAAAACCGTTTCCGGCCAAGAATGGGAGATGAAGGGTTGTTGTGCGCAAATAATTATGGGCCATCCCAGCCAAAACGTTTCTGAGAGAGTCCCAGCTCTCTTGAAATTGCTACTGTTGAAGCTAGGAAAGGCTTCACCAACCGTTCATCATCCCATTACGTTACTAATCTGACACCTCGCTACCCGAACTCCGACAACGTCACGCAATGACCCCGACGAAAACTGCGCCAGATTAAAACAAAACAGCCCGCGTCGACACGTTCCCAGACCTCCTACCCGGCTTTCCACCCATCAGCGGACGATGGAAGTAAAGCACGACGAACCCGACCAGACTAAAGCGCAGTCAGACAAACAGTCCACAAGGGCACGTTTAGTTCTGGGAAGGGAATTGCACACGCGCTCAGGATGTTCAGGACAGGCGACGCCGTCCGAACGGTCGTCTCGCCCTTCCACCCCTCCTGTCCTCGCAGCCGCCGCGAGAAGGCGGCCCCGAAACCGAGACTGCGCAGCACTGTCAGCGGGGAGTTCTCGCAACATGGAAAGGGTACAAAATAAACACGAGGGAGGGGTAACTTGCGCAACGAGCCCGTAGAGTGTGATGGTCGTGCCGATAAACATCAGCCTGCGCGTCGCGTCGCGCCCGGGCTTGAGGGAGAAGACTAGGTAAGCGGAAAGCGCGACGAGGGGTACGAAGACGCCAATCTAGCCAGGTGTCAGTTGTTGCAGTTGACGATTGCAGTTCTTTTGTCCAAGGGGAAGAAGCGTACGATGATGCACTGGGCGAGTTCCTCTGGCCTCTTCTCCGGGGCCTGGATGTATGAGACGACGGCGACGATGAGGGTTGCGTGGCTGAGGACGCTGAGGAGCAGGTTGCCCACTACGCAGAGGTTGCGGGAGTTTCTGATGGCCGGGGAGAACTCCTCGTCCTCGGTGCTTTTCGCAGGGGGTTTCGGCATTTTGCTTTGCTTGGTAGACTATGTCGCGTTGGTCACAGGTCACGAATCTTGGTCTTGTCTTGTGTATGGGCGTGGGTTGTGATTTTGTAGGGACGTCGTTTATGCCCTCATCCGACAAGCCACCGTTTTTCTAAGCCTACAAGAGACGCCATGGAATCATGCCGCAAAGAAACAGCAGGGCAAAAATGATTCTTTTTTCAAAGGTCGTGGTTCGACGAGCCATGCCGAGCCGCTGATCCCTGCCCACCCGAGAAGTCAGATTTGGCGTTAGTCAGCCAAGCCGGCATCGAGGTCACCGGTGACGTAGCCGCGGAATGAAGCCTGGCAGGGCGCATGGGCGACGGGGGGCCGTTTGCGCCCGGGTACTGTGGAAGTTTGGGGGCCGAAACGGTTTTGATCGATGTGCCCTCCCGTTGAGTCCGCCAACTGACGTCAACGCGATGGTGAATTTCGATTCGGCTCAGGGTAGGGGGCTCATTTGGTTAAACTTAGCAGCTGAAAAAGTTTTCATGGCTCTGTTGCTGTGTATTTAGTGCGTTGGGATCTTTTTGAATAGATCTTGACATGCAACTCGAAAGAGAATCGAGTGTCATCAATTGCGAGTTCCGATGGGCGTCAAGACGATCGAGGCGGCCCCGAAAGAATCGACCTTGAGGCATTAGTACCAGGGAAGGTTGCAATAGTCGGCCAGAGACCACAGTAAGCAATACGGAGCATGTGATAAGGTGTCTTGAAATTTATAAAAAAGGTAGCTAACAAAAGTTGCGTGAAACGCCCGTGACCTCGACCAGCTGGTGGACCAGGTGATTGAGCCTCTTTGCGACACAAGGGCGAAAGACTAGTCCTCTTTGAAACTACCTAATGAACCACCAGCGGTGTCAACGGCCACGACATTTCCGGCAACAGTAGTGACATACAACGTCTCGGCGTCGAGCTTCATCCTCCCGAACCCCAATGCCGAAGCCCCAGCGACAAGAGCATCGTTCACGACCGGCTCGCCGTCCCCGTCCGGCCCGACAGCAAACACACGACCATCTCGGTTCGTCGCAACCCAAGCCACATTCCCATCCCCCGGGCCGAAGACGAAATCATCAGCCACGCTCGCCGACAGCACCGCCACCCTCTCCACTTCCGCGCCAGAGGCCGCGCGCCCCTCGGGAGTAAGCCGGATTTTGTAGAGCGTCGCTGTCGCAGAGTTGGTCCACCACAGGTACCCCCCTCTGATCTTGAGCCCGTTGATGCCGGTGGCGGGCCCAGCATTCTGGTCAGCGCCCATCGCGGGCACGCGCACGCCGACGCTGACATCGCCCGTGCGCGTGTCCACGCGCCAGGCCTGGCCGAGGATAGAGTCGGCGACGAGCACGACGTGCGGGTTCTCGGGGACGCTGGCCGCGCCATTGACTAGGACGGCGTCGGGCAGGCTCACGACTAGCGCGGGCTGCGGGTCCGGGCCGTGGTTGAAGTCGATCGCGAAGAGGGCTGCGGCGCCCCGCTCGCCGCCTGCTGAGAAGCTGACATTGCTGGCGGCAAGGACGAAGACGTCTGGGGTTGTTTCGGTGATGCCGAGGAGGCAGTTGACGGACTGCGGGGCGGGGTGGGAGCGCAGCTGGGAGGAGTTGAGGCCTGAGGCGGAGAGCTCGCGGAGACCTGCGCCGGGGGAGTAGCAGGTCGTGAGCAGGATGTTGCCGTTGGGCCGGATGGCGATGTTCTCGAACCAGGTGCCGGGGACTTGGGCGACGAGGCGGGCGGTGAGGGCGGACGAGGTGGCCAGCAGAGAGAGGAGGCAGAAGGTCAAGCTAGGTCGGGCCATGACGCTGTTGAATCAGTTGGGAATTTTATTGAAGAGTGTCGATGGAGTTGCATCGTTGGAATTGTTCCATTCTTATAGTCATCCTCCATCAGGTGGAAATCAGGCTCTTTGAAAGCCGGGGTCGGATCCGAGATGTCAGTACCAAGCCGCTTGTGGCTCGCCGGCGGATTACTGGGGCCGGTGACTCAATCGGGTGCCCGGAAAGATTAGAAGGCCGGGTTTGAGAGGGGCCATCACCCTAGATGGACTCATACGGTCAGCACGAGGGGACCACTGAATCTCTTTTCTTTCACGATTTAGCTCTCGTGGAAGCTTCTTGCTGCACTAAAATTAAACTCGTCTCAAATACTAGCTACAAACCGAACAAACGCCACCTAACAACTTGTCCGTTTAAATACTTTACAAGGCCACGACTTGATACAGATCGAAGAGATATAACTCCCCCAGCCCAAATGTATCCTCCTTTATCGTCTGCCCACTGTACAGCGATGCGTCCTGGTTATAATTTAAGTGGCTTATCGACCTGAAAAGACTTAGAACCTGTTCGTCGGGAAGCCACCGAGCTAGTTCCTGTGTGGATGTCATACGAGGCGTGCTTAGTAACAATGCTTTCGTAAGAATTGGGTCATCCATAGAGACTGTGCGAGCGCAAAATGGACTCCAACTCATTTTCCTCTTTTCTTCACTCAATTGCCGTCGACGCAATCAGACACGAACACCACCTCCATGGCTTCGCCACCAACTTTGCTGTCCCTTCCGAGGGAGATTCGCGACAACATATACGAACACTACGTCGCTTCCGACGGTGGTCTTGTATGCGATTCCGAGAAGCTAATTGCCAGCCGGTTGAGAGAGAATGGAATCAGCCAAAGGTCCTCAGTATGTCAGCATCGCCGACATACTGAGGACTCAAGATGATCGACCGATTGACGTCGAACTCGTCTACACGTGCAAGATGATCAGGGAAGAGATGAAAGGATTTGGCCTCTTTCTACGATTCAACACCATTCACTTCTCGACCGTTACCTCGACCGACCTACGCGTCCTCGCGACACGGTTCGACGGTCTGATGTGCAATCTCGATCGCGGGCGAGCAGACCTTCTGGCGGTGGCCGGCTACGGCATGTCGAAAAGAAAACACGAGAAGCTCAACTCCAAATACCCACAGTTTGCTCCTCTTTTGGACGCTATAAGGGAAGACCATGGCAAGTATTGGGGTGGACGACGTCCAGGGTGGCCCTATGGTGAAGCGCCCTCTCTCTTCCGCACCTTCACAAAGGAAGTCCTGGAAACTGTTACACTCTCCCCGATCGGAGCGGATGCCTTGGATCACTGGGAAACAAATCTTCTTCCCCATGGAAAGGCTCAAATTGCGAAGAGATGAGTACTTTCCCGGCTACCTCTTACGCATGGTTCGCTGCCCGGTCCGGCATTGGACAATCCCTTCCGAAGATGATATGCAGAGCTTGTGTACCGAGGTCTACGAGTCCGAATCCTTCATCAAGTACATCAAGAGAAACGGAGACCGTACCAAATTTCGCTTCTCCGCCGCCGCCGCAGCCATCCACTTCCTCCAGTACCTGCCAGCCACGCTGCGTGCGCAGTTGCGCAGCATTGTGCTCAACGAAGATCATGAGTCCGTCGCTAAGCCTCAGTGCCACATTCTGGGCCTGATCCCCTTTTGTCAGGACAACCCCTTGCTACGCGTGGAACGCCGAGTCAGCTTGTGGAACAACGCCTTCCTCCGCGACAGGAGATACGACAAGCACCCGGAGCACCGGTATCAACCCGAGTTAAGGATAAGACCCTGGGCCCTGGACGCCGGCCAGATCACCAGGAACATCGGCCAATGGATCGTCGAGGCCCTGGCCCTCGGCCCCGCCGGCATGCCGCCGTCATCCTTCACGGTGCTCCTCGATGGCCAGCCGGTGCCTCAGCAGTGCGCGCAAATCTTCCAGCTGACCATCCAGCGAGATGCTTCCTGGCAGGCCGCCTGGATCGAGTCCTTGAGCAGGGGCATCCTGCCGGAGCTGTCGTGGTTCGATCGGAGGTGCCACACGTCGGGGATGTGGCAGACACGCGTGTGCGTCTACCCCGGGTACAAATACGAGTGCCTCCCCCAGGCCTTGAGGGATATTGCCGAAAACAAGTCGATCGTGCGGTGTAACTTCGACGTCAGCGAGCCCTGGGACGTGGAGAAGATCATCCACGAGAACCGGTCCTGGACTTTGGAGAAGTGGGCGGAGGAATGGGCAAAGCACGAACCCGCCACGTGGGAGCCTGCGGCCCCGTTGCCGGGCCTGAGGGCGATCCTGGAGCGAAACCTGGTTCCGAAGAAGCCTCGCTACAGACGCGGCCTCTACAGAGATTCGACTTACTAGGTTCGTGGCGCGGTACACTGTGGATCTCGGCAGGCGTTTATTCTGGATGGGATGGCTTGGATACTCGGGCGCTTCAGTGGAATTCATGTGAACGTGGGAGATGGCAGATGACGATGAATTCCAAATACCTGAACTACTTTCACCAGTCAGAGCACACGGCAAGTGATGGGGAGCGTGGGATGAAGTGTCTGAAAGTTTCCAAAAGAGATAGCTGAGAAAAGCTTGGGAATATCTCTTGGAGGTGCTCCGTCTCGTGATAAGCACATGATCTACTGTAGCTGATGGCCTCAACCACTGAGCCTTCTTATGACTACAACCACTGCAACGTCTGGGAAATGTCTTTGCGTGATGGTGGCGAATCAGCTTGAACTAGATTAATATTGTTGTTTTGTTGTACGCCATGTTCCTTCCTTATAACTTGAATCTGAGGTTAGACCATGAGACCCCTTTCGATAGAGCTACACCAATAGGAGCGGACGATTTCAGACGGAGTTGAACGTAAAGCACGGCAGGATTCGGGCGATCGCTGGAGCCGCTGCCTTGTTCAACCTGGGGGTTCGGCAGTACTATTACCTGCAATGTATGCGAGTGGGATCAAGCCATAGTGACTGGCTCCACCAGGCTTGATGCCACATGCTCTGCTCCGGCTTCTTCTCGACGCTCAACATGATGCCGAAATCACGACGCGTTCGCTCGTGCTTCACATCAAAGTGAAGAAAAGCAAACAGGCATGCCTCCACTCGCTCAGGCCTCGGACACCTTCACGTTCGCGTCCTTGGGAAAACAAGCGATGCGCCCCTTCTCGAAGTGGCCGATGCTCCTCTCGTATCCCTCCAGCATCCTCTCCGCCTCCTCCCTGGCCCTTTTCACGTCCCCAGGCACCTCGCTCAACCACCCCCGTAGGGCCTCGATCCCGATCTCGCACTGCTTCAGCCCGCGCGTGTGGTGCTCCAGCATCTCATCGAGGTCCATGCCGGTCTCGTCGACGCCGCGGGGAACCGAGACATCTCCATCGCCGACATCGGCCGCGCATGCGTCGAGCGCCCTCTGCAGGACCGCCAGCCTCCTCGCCGCGTGCGCCCGGCGGACCAGGAGCGGCGCGGAGGCCTTCTCCGGGCCCCCGGCCGCCTCGAACTCGCTCTCCCACCGCTCGAAATCCCCCCGCTGGTACGCCACCTCCCCGCGTAGTATCCTGAGCTCCCGGAGCGCCTCCTCGCCCGGCCGCACGGCCTCCCCGCCGGGACACGTCCGCTCCGCCTTCTCCTCCAGCTCGCGCAGCTCCCTCCTCGCCTCGCGGAGCAGAAACCCCTCCCGACACGCCCGCCAACGCGCGAGCCACGCCTCCTCGGGATCCGCGGCATCCGCGCCCGCCAGCTCCTTCTTGGCCCTGGCCTCAGCGGTCTCGCCCGCCTGGACGCGGTCCCTCGTCTCCTGGAGCTTGCGGAGGGGCTCCTCGGCGTCGTACGTGGCGCGCTCGAGGGCATACGCGCGGGCCTGGTCGGCGAGGAAGGCGTCGCCGTCGAAGTCCCGGCGCGGCCAGCCGTGCTTCTCGTAGAGCGGCTTGGTGATCTCGCGGGCCCACTCGCGGCCGGACCGCTCGCCGCCGCCGGGGAGCTCGGCGAGGCCCTCGTACCAGGCGACCATCTGGCGCAGGACGGTGTCGGCTGGGCGGGCGTCCATCTCGTCCCAGATGTTCTCGTCGTCCTTCCAGTCGTCGTCGCCGTCGTCGGTGTCCATCTCGTCGTCTTCTTCCCCGCCGTCGTCGGTGTCATCCTCCTCCTCGTCCATGGTTTCGCTCTCGTCGTCGTTGTCATCGTCGTCATCGGATCCCTTGGTCTCCCGAACGCGTCTCTCCTCCTCGCCCGTTCGCAAAAGCTCCTCCTCGTTGAAGAAACCGGTCGCCCCCTCGTGGATGTGAGGATCGGCGCTCGCATAGTCCATCTGGTTAAACATGCCGATGACGTGCTTCCGAGCGTCGTAGATGAGCGCCGTGTCGTGGTTCCCGATGGCCGACAGGGCGGTCATCCACGGCCGCAGGACCTCGCGCTCGTCGTCGGCGTACATCGGGTTGCGGGCCTGGTCGATCTCGGACGCGTCGCGCAGGTCGATGAAGTCGCCGCCCTTGAAGAAGTCGACGCTCTCGGCGTCGTACGTGTCGACGTACGAGAGGATGCTGTAGAGGTAGATGATGGAGTCGTCGATGCCGAGGCGCCGGCAGAGAGGGAGGACGGCGGTCATGTCGTGGGGCCCTTCGTGAATCCACTCGTCCTCGAGGTAGCGCATCCGCACGAGGGTGCGGTACACTTTGAGCATGCCATCGGCGACCTCTTGAAGCTGCTTCTTTTTGGAGCGCTTGAGGCTGGCGACGACCGCTTCCATGTTTGTGGCTGGAAGGTAGTACGTCAAGCTGGAGAGGAAAAGGGGTAATGAAGAACGAATGAGTGAGAAGAAGCCAAGAGTGAGTTGCCAAGGAACGCCAAGGCAACCAACAAGTCGAGTTGAAGAGGGGTAAGTTGGCGAGATTACAGAGAGGCTTACTCACCGCATCCCTGTCTGCCATCACTGCTGCCTATCGGATGGAACGCAACCGGCGGCCGGTGAGATGCTCAACGGTCTCTGCCTTACTAAGTGCGTCCTGAAATTGTTGTAGATTGTTTTACAACCCCTCACCAGCTGCCGTGTTGCATTTGCGCGTCTGAGTGAGTCTCTTGGTTCTTGAGCGAAACAAGACGCCTAGAAAACGACGAGAGTCTTGGTGGGGTAGCCACGTATGTTAGTGCAACTGGGCACTAAGTCGTTTAAATAGCCGTTTTGTCCCACACAATCTTGGGAATTGAATCGCGGAGAAACAAGAGTCAGAGACCTTTTCCCAAGGAACCTTGTTGTGACGGCTTCGAATAAGTTGCGAATGGCCACCCACCAACTCCCTGCAACCATTGAACAAAATCAACCATCCCAAACCTCAACTCGGCTAACCTCCCATCCAATTCGACCATGAAGTCCCCAATCCCAGACTACCTCAACCGCGTCCTCGAGAATGCGCGCCCGATCGACTCCGGCGCCCCGGCAGCCTACATCGACACCCTCGCCCGGGCCGACACGTCCAAGATGGCCGTCGCCCTCGCCATGGTCGACGGCAACCTGTACTCGGCCGGCGACGACACGGTCGAGTTCTCCATCCAGTCCATCTCCAAGGCCTTCGTCTACGCCCTCGCCATCGAGGACGCCGGCCTCCCGCGCGTCCTCGAGAAGATCGGCGTCGAGCCCTCGGGCGACGCCTTCAACCGCCTCTCCCTCGAGCGCGGCACCAACCGCCCCATGAACCCCATGATCAACGCCGGCGCCATCACCGCGCACTCCCTCGTCCTCGGGCCCGGCGCCACCGCCGAGCAGAGAACGGAACGCATCCTCGGCACGCTCTCCCGCCTCGCGGGCCGCCAGCTCCGCGTCGACGAGGAGGTCTACGAGGCCGAGCTCCGCGACGCCGACCGCAACATGGGCCTGGGCTACATGCTCAAGGCCGCGGGGATCATCTCCTGCGACCCGCGCGAGGTCGTCCGGGGCTACATCCGCCAGTGCGCCATCAACGTCAACGTCCGCGACCTGGCCATGATGGCTGCCACGCTGTCCAACGCGGGCGTCCACCCGGTCACGGGAGAGCACGTCATACCCCAGACCAGCGTGCGCCAGGTGCTCTCCGTCATGACCACGTGCGGCATGTACGACGCCGCGGGCGACTGGGTGTCCAACGTCGGCATCCCGGCCAAGAGCGGCGTCGCGGGGGGCATCATCGGCGCGCTGCCGGGGCAGGTCGGGCTCGCCGCCTTCTCGCCGAAGCTCGACGACCGGGGAAACAGCGTGCGCGGCGTCGCCATCTGCGAGCAGCTCTCGCGGGACATGGGCCTGCACATGATGGACGTCAGCCAGATCGCCGGCGCCACCGTGCGGACCGCCTCGGCGAAGATCGTGGCGGGCCCGGACTCGGATCCGCACCACCCCAACTGCCGGCGCGAGGTGGTGATCTTCGGGTTGCGCGGCGCTGTGCGGTTTGCCGGATCCGAGAGGCTGACGCGCGCCGTCTCGCATGAGCTCGGGGAGCCGAGCGAGCAGGACCCGACCGCCGGGAGGCACGCTGGCGCCTGCGCTGTCGTGTTCTCGTTTAGAGATGCGTACTCGCTTAATGCCGTTGCGCGTCGCGTCATCCACGAGATCATCCGCCGGTTGATGGCCGACGAGAGGAGCGTCGTCGTGATTGATCCCTCGGGGGTGCTGCAGATGGATGCCAGCGGGGGGGACGGACCATACATTGCCAAGTCGGAGGTGGAGGCGCGGAACCACATTGGCGGCTCGGGGTGCTCGGCCATCATGGAGGAGGACACTTGGTGATTGGGTTTCGGATGGGTGATGAGTTGCTGCATTGCGGTGGCGGGATTGGTAGTAAGGTGACAGTTGCACTACTCAGACACCTCCTGGGCCAAGGGAACCACGAGACGTTTCTGCTTTTTCGCAGGTCAGTGGCAGAACGACACCGTCCGGCGTAGCACGGAATTGATCAGATCAGCTAGAGGGGCATTCGGGACTTGCAAAACCCGTGGTGGTTGGAATTACAGACCAGTATGAGTCTCGGAATGATGGTCTCACCAAACAGCTCTCCTACCGCGAGCTGTAGGGTGTAATGAATAGACCAGGCGCGTAAACAGTAAGTAGCCCATCGCATAACTCCCAATCAGTCTCAACCGATCCATCTGTTAGAGACAGCAAGGACCTCAAGGGTACACCGTAAATCCCGTACCTACACCAGCATGCGCAGGGAAAAGAATATATGACGGGACTAGGGTACCAGTGGGAGCTAGGAACGGAGTGAACGCCTAATAGGCCATAGTTAAGAATTGGAGGACGACGGGGAGGGATCTGTACATAGAGTAGATATCCCGAGACCGCGGCCTTTCACGCCTCATACTCTTCGGGAGGTCTGCCGCAAGGGCGGCTGCGCCCTTGCCGCCACGGCGTTAAATACAAAACAAACAAACAAACCAGCATGCGCACTGCTACGGCTCTCTTTATCGCCGACATTATCTCCGATCCTCAGAATGACAGGCAAACTCAACTCCGTCCTAGAGTCAGACACCCTCAAGATGTTCATGGAACAAGCAGAAGAAATGAGGAGAGAAAATGAGAACGACGGTCAAGCCAAAATCAACAACCCAAACGGCAATTCTTAAGAGATTTGTGAACGTTGAAATAAGGACTGTTTGCTCAAGATACCCATGAGCTGATCTTATCTTATCTCATCCTATCGCAAATCTCACTCTGGTATGACTGACTCATCACCACAAAGATGAACTCATCACAAGTTATTCAGAGTCGGTCAGAGACCAAAAAAGGCCAGCGCTTTTATTACTTCACATTATCAATACATCAACTTCATTACAACATCGCACAAACCACCCCTCCTTACGCAAGAAGCGCAAAAACGCACGCAGCGACCGCGCCGAAGCTGACAGCAACCCCAGCAGCCCCGCTCGCGCCCGTCTCCGTGGCCCCCGGCGCGGCGCCGGTCCCCGTGGCGGTGGGCGACGCGGCGGTGCCGTTGCTCTGCACGATGCGGCCCTCGACGCGCGCGTCGACGGGGCTCTTGGCCTGGACGTACTGCACGAGGACCTCGTCCTGCGTGTCGAGCGAGACGAAGTCCGAGGTCGCGACGAGGATGTTGTCGCCGCCTCCCGCGAGGAAGTCGAGCGTGACGAGGCGGTAGTCGCGCGCGTCGTCGAGGGGCTCGCCGGCGATCTCGACGGAGACGAGCTTGGACCCGTTGGTGCCCGCGGGGTTGTACTCGATCACGACGCCGCGGGAGACCTGGAAGAAGGAGGTTATGGCGGCGCCGTTGAACTGGTTGACCTTGGACACGGCGCCCTCGAGGATCTTGCGCAGGTCGGAGCCGGTGTATGTCACCTCGACGATGGAGTTGCCGAAGGGGAAGGAGGTCAGGACCTCGCCGCGGGTGATGTCGCCGGCGTCGATGGTGGCGCGGATGCCGCCGGCGTTGATGAGGGCCAGGTCGGGCTTGGCGGAGTCGGAGTTGTTGAGGCGGTACTCGAACATGGCGTCAGTCATGACGTTGCCGAGAAGGCACTCCTCGCGCTGGCAGCGGGACTGGTCGAGCTCGACGTTGGAGACGCCAACGACCTCTGCGGCGAAGGCCTCGAAGGGGCCGCGCCAGGACTCGATCTGGGCCTGGAGCTCGGGGTCCTGGGTGGTGGTGTTGGTGAGGTGGATGGGACCGCCGTGGTAGGCGAGGACCTTGCCGGCGTCGTCGTAGGTGACGTCGATGTAGCCGACGTACTCGCCCCAGCGGTAGGCGGTGACGATGAAGACGTCCTCGCCGTCCTTGTTCTTCTTGACGGTCGGGTAGGCGCCCTCGGCGTCCTCCATGTCGCCGAGGAGGGTGTGGGAGTGGCCGCCCATGATGAGGTACAGGCCGGTCGTCTGCTCGGCGAGCTTCTGGTCCTCCTCGTAGCCGATGTGGGTGAGGGCGGCGATGCGGGTGATGTTGGTGGTGGAGTAGATGTGGTCGATGGTGGCCTGGACGGTGGACACGACGTCGAGGAACTTGGTGCCCGCGCCGGGGGAGGAGATGCCCGGGGTGGTCGGGGTGGTGACGCCGATGACGGCCAGCTGCTGCTTGTCGAAGATGTGGTAGGGCTTGATCGTCTTGTTGAGCTTCTCGTTGTCCGAGACGATGTTGGCCGAGACGACGGGGAAGGTGAGGTTGAGGAGGAAGTCGCCGAGCTCGTCGTCGCCGCCGTCGAACTCGTGGTTGCCGAGCGTCATGGCGTCAAAGCCGAGCTGGTTGATGGTCTCGGCGATCTTCTCGCCCTTGTAGAACGAGTAGAAGAGGGTGCCCTGGAACTCGTCGCCGGCGTTGAGCCAGAGGGAGTCGTTGTACTCCGGGCGCAGCTCGTCGACCGTGTGCTTGATGCGGGCGTAGCCGCCGTAGCAGCCGCGCTCGGGCCGGGTGCAGTCGGTGCCCGAGGAGGAGTACTCGTCGAGGTGGGCGTGGACGTCGTTGACGTGGAAGAAGGAGACGTTGAAGTTTCCGTCAGCGTCGATGCCGCGGCGGGCCAGGCGGGACGAGTAGAGGTGGTCGCCGTCTTGCTTCTCAGGGACCGCGAGCGCGGCGCCTGCGAGGGCGAGGGCCACCGCCGAGAGGGACTGGTGACGCATTTCGACGGTTGCGCAAAAGGTCAATCAAGACTTTTTGGGGAATACGATACGCCGGCTGGACGAGGGCGCCAAGGGATGACGGAAAGGGGGGGAGGAAGGAAGGGGAGGAGGAGGGGGAGCTGGAAGCTATCGTCGACGATCCTCTCTGGAGCTCCGAGAGCTGCCGCGGTCAGTACCTTATATACACCAGCAAAGAAATCCTGCACCGCCGATCCCAGGTAAGCAGGACGCGACTCTGCCTGCCCCATGCCACGCGGCTGAGCCCTGCAGATGTGTGGACGGACGGTTGGATGCAACGCAACGCAGCGCAACTCACATGTGCTATGGTCCCTTTCCGGGAATCTCAGTGGCTGGAGACTGTTCTCTCCCCTGGTTTTCTCGTCCGGTAGGTCGAGACTTGATTGCGAGCCAAGACGTCGGACAGGGAGCGCGATGCCGGGAAAGTCAGCTTCTTTGGCGACAAAGTCGCATTTGCCAAGAATTGCGGGCAGATGAGGGGTGCGATGCACGTGTGGTCGCGGTCCAGATGATTGGCTTATCAGCGGCTCCTTTGCCTTCTTGGGACCGACCAGGGGTGAGATGTCTTGGGGGGCAGCGGACTTTTGTTGGAGTTGGCCGTTGGTAGATGCGAGCCGTTGGCCAATCTGCGTTCTGCGAATCGTCACGCTCTTGACGAGCTCGTTCAGTCGTCCCGGAAGAGTGACCGAGAGCTTCTGAGGCCTGTCTTTTTGTTGCGTGAAAAGAGAAGAAATAAGAGAAATGGCTCGAGTCTGACAGAGCCAACTCAAATGGAACTCCACGTCTCTGTGCAAGGGTGACCTAAATACTAAACCCTGATTGACAGTTATTGGCGGGGCGCCTCCACGCGCCCATAATGTAAAGTTTTGCAACGGTCCACCGTTCGCCGTGGTGTATCGTTGGCGCGAGACAGTCCCTCGGTAACACCAGCACGAAAGAAATATCATTCAGCTCTGTGGACGTCGTGCCAGGCCGGCTTGGCGATGGCTTCTCTTGACGGTTCGTCCGTCCTTCTCCTTTCATCCTAGTTCCTGTATCACTCTGTCTCACGGCTCCGCTGGGGGGTCTCACTCGCCGTCATTAACAGAGGAAAAAAAAAAAGGCTTCTAACATCTTGTTGGTGCACCGCCAGTCAACATCCCTGCCCCGAAGGTCGATACGCCGGAGGAGACACAAATAACGTTAATCCAGTCAGCGCTCGTGAACCCCAACTTATTGCCTGATAACGCCGGGGTCACCTAGGCCGAAGGCGGAAGGTGAGCGGCGCGGCCTCCGCTTCGCCAAGCCCTACCATCCTTCTTCTGCTGTTGCTCAGCTACGGTCCGCGGGGAGGTCTGAGCGACCTCGAGCCCCAGCCTGTCAATGAGAACTCTGCTGACGACGACGCAGAGTGAGATACAAAGATAAGACAGCGCGTCGTGGCTTGCTCACCCTCGGGAATGAAATGCCCTTCTTGGGCAAGAGGGCACGCGAGCCTGGCAGTTTTTCGATTGAGCCCTGGCAAAAAAGGTTGCTGGCTGTGATGCTGATATCGATTTTATTGATCGGACGTCGCCGATTCGCGGTGTCTCCGTCGGGCGCACGTTGAGTTTTCTTCTCGTGGCGGCGCAGCTTATCTCATCATGAGTATCTACGTCAGTGAGAGCACGATTGTGAGATTTGCATGAGCGGCACTCATTTGAAGGCCATGACATGAGAAGTCCTTGAATTTCCAAATAAGCCCCATCCCGATTATCGATGCGACTATGCCATCCCGATGAGCGCTGCGGCTCTCAAAGTGAGATCCGCCCCACGGGTCAGGTGTATGTTGTACCCGTGATGTGGGGACCCGCCGGACTTTTAGCCCGCTTCACATTTGAGGTGCACAGGGAAAACTAGCTTTTTTCGTGTATCGCGCTGGTATCGCAATTTTGCAGAGACAGCCATTTTTGCTCCTTTTTTTCTTTGAACTTGTGCGTTCGAATCTCGTGTTTGCTAGGGTTCTCCATGTAGAGGCTCGATCGGCGAGTCTTGGTAATGAGCTAGACGTCGGCTAGAAGACAAGTCACTGTAAGGAGTGTAGTCTTCGTGTAGGGCCTTTTTTTCAAGGGACCTCCGCTGCAGTCTAAGTCTCCACTGATGCTCTATGCATTCTAGCCCTGGAAACATTGTCCATCATGAACTTTGCGGCATCCACCAACTAACTCGCTGCAGGCTTTGCTGGTTGAGCCGGGCACCACGCACGAATACGGGAACAATGAACGTGGATGGAAATGACGGACGGCGGTAGGTAAGCGCAACACAGCTTCAGGCGTGCTACTTAGTACTCCAACATCAGTCAACGCACAACATTCAACCGTCATCATTTTTCCAGTGCGTTGGGGCTTTTCGGACACGGAGGTTCCCGTTCTACGTCTCATCCTACTCCTCTGTATCCAAATACAAGAGAAAGGGATCGTACAGGTAGTGGTGGACTGGGGTCATGTGACCGCCGCCGTCAGCTTCCGACACCTACACGTGACAAACGATTTCGCTTACATAAGTATATCTTCTTTTTCCAACTTCTCAAGACACTTTTACCTGTAGTGTTAAGTCAACCCAGGAAGTAGGAGTTCTGCCGTGGGCATTCATGCTCCTTCTTACGCCCCAAAACATTCCCTCTTTATGTATAGCTTCAGTGTTGCTCTTGCGAGGCAAATTCGTGCTGTAACGAAGCCGTCACGTCACGGCTGTTTAAAATGATTATCCACGCACGTCCAGATCTCCCTCCCGATCGAATCCATATTGGTGCACGAAGTTGCGTGTTTTGGATCTCTATGGACTTTTTTGTGCTGTAATCTGGGTTTTGGGCCGGGAAACATAACCACCAAGCCCCGTTATCGTAATAGCTAAAGATAACTGCGTCGCGACGAGGTGCATAAGCGACTTGCTCATCGATGAGCAATACTACCTCGATTCTACCTACGTCACAAAAATCTTTCAGAGACTAAACTCTAGCCGCTCTTTCATAATTTACTATCATTGCGCCAATAAGGGAACTTACTAGTTAAGTTCCAGCTTCCTCGCTTCGGGACACCATCTGTCCTCCAGGTAGGGTTAGGGTAAGGGCTATAATCAAGAGGAGTCTTCCCAATCTATTCTCGTTCCTGATTACGTCAAGCTTCCAGACACATCGACCCTTTCATGGCTTTAATTGCTCTTACATCTTCCAAGTATGAGTCTCGAATCATAGATTTCATTCATGGTTTACTTTCGTATTGAGGGTGGCCCCTGAATCGTCCTCAGTTCCTTGCTCAGGTGTCTGCTCTGACATAGTCTCATCTCCGATTCTCGTCCCGGCACTCCGTCACTCAGCAGATATCTCGCCCGCAGATCCAGAGAATCTAGGCGGATGGTAAACAATAATAGCCTCCTGTCCATGGTTCCTCCGCCCCACCTCCCTGAACAAGTCGGGCAGGTCCTCTGCAGGGGACCACCCTCCCACGTGTAAGTAGAACCGCGGCACCTTGACGAGCTCCTCCTCGCCGTCCTCCGGCATCTCGTAGCTCAGCTTCCCCCACTTCTCTCGGGGCCCCCTATAGTTTATCGCCCACAGCTGGGGGCGCTGCCTTGTCATCGCATCATTGCCCGGGTGGAACATGCCAAGATCCAGAAAGAGCCGGAAAGACCTGAGGTGCGGCATCTGTACCAGAGCCTTCGCCATCGCCTCGAGTAGCGGCACCATCTCTCTCTCGTCCACCTCGAACGGAAAGTCTGCGTCGTAATCCACTGAAATTTGGCCTGGTCCAATGTTATGGATGATGTGGGACTGCCACATCACAGTGGCCATCAAGCGAGTTACTGAGCGGAATTGCTGCTGCACGTGAAGGGCCTCTATAGCCAGCCTGTTCAGCGCGCTGTGGCTCGAGAGGCCCGGGGGATCCACTGCCATACCGGCATGCGAACCGGGACGGCCATTCGAGGGCCCGAAGGAATTGTCAAGGGGCGATTTGAAGTACCAACACCCCGTTGGCGTAGTCATATCTATCTGCATGTCCATCTCCTCGATCGTCTGCCAGAACGGCACCGGCTCCTCGGGGTTGGCGAACGGCCAGAAAAAGGACGGCTCTAGCATACCCTCATACCGCAGCGCCTTCCGCCCCTCGCCCAGAGAGCGCACCGCGGAGCACAAGGGGTCTACACCTGCGCCCAGGTGAGCACGGAGAATCTGCTGCTTGTAGGTGTACCTCGGCGGTATGATGCCGATGAAAATCCAGCTCGCGGAAGGGGCCAGGCCGCTCGAGCCCAGCGTCTCCGCCCAGTCCCGCCGCTAACGTCTCCGGAACTCGCCAAAGTAGTCGGGCTCGCGCAGGAGGAGGGACAGGTCCTTCATCCCTGTGAACTTCTCGATAAAGCCCATGATAGCGTCAGGCGTGACCTGGCCGCCCTTCTCGTACCCGAGAAAAAGGTGCGAGACGCACGGTGCCGCGGGAATTTTATCCCTCTCTTCCGTGTTTGAGAGCCCGAGGCATGAGTAGAAGTACTGCTCCTCCGCCTTGTATTGAAGCTTTTCCTTGCCAGTCTCGTTGAATCGCACGTAGAGGCGGATTGGCTTGGCCGCTGACTGTGTGGATAAAAAGGTGAGCAGCCGCGATATGGCCGGTAGACCAGCCTGGCAGTTCCGCTGCCGGCACCATGTCGTCTCGCATCTGGCGGAGGGCTCGGGGGCGTCGATCGGAAGAATAACGTGGTACTTGACGCCCTTGAAGGCCCTGCCGCGGTGTTCGTGCCTCGTTATGGCTGCTTCGAACTCATTAAGGTCGGGGCTGTCGAGGCGGATCTCGCGGAACGTTAGGCGCTCCACAGCGTAGTGGAACTCTGGGGAAACCGTGGCGAAGGGCGCAAGTGACTGAGGTGCAGGTGGCCGTTGTTCCTGATTCGGGTTGGACTCTTGGCGTAGGATGGAAGCCGAGTGCGTGACGAGCAGGTCGACGAGTTCTTGTGGAAGTCGGTTCATTGTTGCAATCGGCGATTGGTCTGTCATTTCTCAGATGAGAGGCCTGGGAAGGGGAATGCGGTGATGGGGATAAAGGTGAAGAATATGATGGATAGAGATGAGAGATACCACGGGTAGAAATGAGACGAGATGTCGAGTATAGATGACGGCTAGAAATGACGGACGAGGGTGGCGGATAAAGGTGACGGACGAATGTGACGGACGAATGTGGTGATAGATGAGAGGAGTGATGGACATAGACGATGACAGAGGCAAGGGATAGAGATGATAGAAAAAGGCATAGACAAAACTCATAACCAGTAACAGTGGGTAATAGTGGCAAATGAAACTGTATTACGTGTCAATCGAGGTACAGATACAATCACCTTAGGTTTCTTCAGTGGATAAGAGGCTGAACTCAACTGGGAAGGGTTTTTAATTTTCAGAGTACAAGGGGTTATTTGCAAGCAAAGGTTTTCAACTTGATATTTTCTTTTGACTCAAATTCTTCAGTGGATGATAGAAAGTAACAATTTGGTGCGTGCGGAAAAGAGTTTTCTGGTCTACTAAACCAACTTTTCTAATTTTCCTGGCCTATTCGATGACACACATCCCGAATCCATATCCATAGCCAAAAACGCCCACCAAGTCTAAAGAACCGACACCATCCGACCCTGGCCCCTCATCAGAACGTGCAGGACTAGTCCGATGTCGTTTTGCAGGATGTTGGGATCGCGCTGTCATCGATCGTCCAAATTAACCACAACGGCAGGCACACCGTAGGTGGCCATACTGCAGTCCGTGAGTGCCTCCAAAACGTCTCCCTGAGGGGTCCAACCGACGCCGAGAATGTAGAAGCGCGGCTGGTTGACGACGTGCGCTCCATCCGGAACGTGGTCATCGTCGGCGGGGTCCTCGGCGGCGATGTCGCGAGGGCTTTGGTTTCCGGAGGCTCGGTATTCTATATACCAGGTGTCGGGAATCATGCCGCCCTGGTTGAAACGACGGCAACTGAGGGTTAAGTGCTCGAGCTTGGGCATCTGCGAGATTGCCCGGGCCATAGCCTTGACAAGGGGGCCCATGACGTCCTCGTTGACGACCCAGCGGAAGTCGTTCGATGGCAAGAATCCAGGGCCGTGCCGAGCCTCCGCCAGCCTCCTCTGTGAATCGATAAGCTGGTCCAACCAGACCATCCGTGCCTTTTGGGCTAGGACATCGTCCTCTGCGGTATCGTTGTGTCCTGGGGGCATGAGGCGCTCCGATGTCGAGTCAGGAAGGGGTTCGAATTGATCAGTCGACGGCTTGAAGTACCATTCGCCCGAGGGTGTGCTCATCTCGAATTGGACGGTCAACTGCTTCATGGATTGCCAAAAAGGCGGGGGCGAGTCGGAAGAAGACAAAGACGTCGACAAGGACGAAGACGGGGACGATAGGGACGGCGACGACGACGACGAACGAGGCCAGAAGAAGGAAGAGTCGATCTGTCCGGAGTAGTCGAGGTTCGTCAGATTGTTGACGAAGTCGTGCATCGCCGAGCTGATGGATGGTCCTAGGCCGTCAGGACACAGCTTGTTGGGAAGAAGCTGGTTGTAAAAGCACGGCTCCGGCTTCATCGCGATCGTCGCCGTTGTGACGGAGGTCGGGAGGCGCGACGTGCTCAATCTGATTCTATCGATGACAGCGGCTCGCATGGCATCGCAGAACTTGACGAAAGTGGTGGGTTCGACGTGCTTGAAGGAGACATCTTCGAGGTTGGGCATCTTGGCCACGAGGGATAGGGTGCTCAGAAGGCTGATCTCGCGTCCGCGGTGCATCTCGGTCTCGTCGTTGAAGGTGCCGATGCAGGGGACCAAAGGAAGGACTTCAGTGTTGAGGATTTCGACGTATGAAAAGCGCCAACGCTCCGGGCCAATGTCGGTGATGTTCTGGCGGTCGAAGACCGCCGGGCGTTGGCGAATATCCGAGGGAGAGTTCATCGTAATAAGGAGACCGATGGTCTTCTCGGCTGACCACTTCGACAGAACGGCGAAAAGAGAGGCAATAGCATCGGTCGCCGTCTCGTTGTTCATCTTTCTCTCCTCGGCGGTCTCAAACTTGGGGAATGAATTTTCGGAATACTTGCAGAGGTTGATGTGGTAGTGGATGCGACCGACGAAGTCGCGGCGGTGCGCCGATGCGAAGGCGGCTTCGAAGGCGCCAACGTCGTCGTTGGTGATGCGTATGTCGCGAAAGATCAAGCGATCAATGGCAAGCCGGAACTTGCGCGAGACGAAGGGGATGACGTGGAGCCGGTGCCAAATCTTTGGCTCCGACGACGTCTCGCCATCCTCGCCATTCTCGTCATCATCGTCGTCATCGTCGTCATCGTCGTCATCGTCATCATCGTAGTTATCGTCGTCCTCCCAATCCTCTTCCTTTTCTTCGTCTTCACCATGCTCGCTGTCGGTGTCCTCGTTGTCTTTCTGCCTCTCGTCATCCTCGTCATCCTCGTCGTCTTCGTCATCTTCGTCGTCTTTGTCGTTCCGTTCATCGATTTGGCAGACAGAGTTCTCGGAAAGGTCTTCGGAAAGGTCTTCGGAAAGATCCTCGTATTCGACGGGCAGCATTTCGACCATCTGGTCGATGATCTCCTGTGGGAGAGTATCCATGATGGCTATGTCGTGGACGAATGCTCCGAAGGTTGAATGAAGATGAGATGCGCGTAGAAGGAGACGATTCCCCCGTTGGGAGGGGGTAGCCTGAGAGACAAATGATCGAACACGGCCTGAAGATTGACCGCTTTCCGTCTTGGTTCCGTTTGTTTGCTTGAAGCGGGACACTATGGCCGACATCTGCAAGTTCCCGAGCTTGCGCCTGAGATTGACGAATGATGTGTCAGTGGCAAAGAAGCGGTCAATTGAGGTAGGATGTGAGGCCGGACGATGCGTGGATCAAGGATAAACTTCTTCTCTTCTGCTTTTGTCTTTTTCTTTTCCTTCTTTTCTTTCTCTTGAGGAAAAGACTTATCAGGGTCAAAGCATACTGCGAAAATGGATGGAAGGAGCGATTGTGTTTGCAGGGAGGAACCCCTAGAGGGAAGGGGGCTTTATTTTTATCACGTTATTTAGTAGTCTTACTAGGGCTCCATATTATTCTTTACTACTGCCAATTCTGTCTGTTACTGCCGTTTGTGTTTTCCGTCACCACTGTTGCTGTTGTCCGTCGCCATCGTCCGTCACTGTCGTTCGTCCCTTTTCTTCCATCACTGTTGTCCGTCACTGTCGTAGAGATTCCTTTTGAAGATGGCCAGCTGATGGAGGGAACCCGGTGATGAGGTCGGGCTGAGCCGAATAAGTGGGGCCGGTTTCGGAGCACCTATGTGGGCCCATCGGCTCCGAGAGCCAGAACAGTCCGACCTACTGGCGGTTTCGGCATTCTGACCCAAAATGCCATACATTTCACTATTACATAGGCTCTATAGTCGTTTCCACAACCCCTTGACACGGTCCATGTTGCTCCTTGTTCCGGATGTCCGCGGGACGTCGGTTGCCCGAAGCCGACGGGCAAGTCAACGAACCGGCTCCTCTGCTTGCCGTCGAAAGTCCTACCGAATTGGGAAACCCTGACTCGGATCAATGTCCAGCAGGTGCTTCATGGGTCCTGGATGTTTGATCTAAATGAAGGAACTGCGCCTCAGCTCTACCCGATGTGGGTCACTCCTCCCCGTCCGCGCCGTGATCTCATCGCAACCGCCCAAGTGAAGTCACCCATTCGTCTGAAAGTCCGTCTGCTATCTGATCTTCTAGACACCAGAGATTGAGATTGCTAGAAATTCGAGCTTCCCGCCTGCTTCCGGACTTGTGAGACCCTCACTCACAACTACATCTTGAATGGCCTTTCCGTTCAACCCGTACATTCGACATCGTGTAAACCGCAGCGGCCTACGCCGGAGTTCACAGCAATACTAAGCATCAAATGGGACACAACTAGGCTAAAATAAATTCTATGGGTGTCGTTCTTTGGATGGGATCATCGGGGTTACTATCTTTGGAAAGGGGGCAGTTGGCCCAGGGGCACAGAAATAGATCGCTGTGGAACTCCACGCAGAAGACGCGATCACGAACACCTCGCGTTAAGCCGAGCAAGTTTGTCCGTCCGCCCGAGGTTGCATTCGACCCCTTCCCCGCTGACGTAAAATATCTCTCTCCTTGAGACTTACTTGATCGTCAACCTGCGCCAGGCAGCTCATGAATAACATCATGATCCAAGACATGGCGACTTGCTCAACTACACAGCTCTCTTCTACCCCATCCGCTCTTTACCGGCCACTCGTTTTGCATTCTTTCCTTTGAAACGCCCACTTTCTTTTCTTCGACTTCGCTCGTTCTTTCGTCGAGACCAATCATTCTTCCCTTCTTTTAGAAGTACCCCCTCGCGAAGCCAGTCCACCCTCCGATAACATGCGCCTCGTTGCAGTCATCGCCGCGCTCGGCATCCCGCCGGCCTTTGCATCGCCGCTCCCGCAGAGCAGCGGATCTGACAAGACCTGCGCGACAGAGGCTTTGACCGCCGACACCTGGAAGAAGCTCGGCATGGATAATTGGCTTCTTGCCTACTCCCAGAACATGACGCAGGGGGACTCGAACAACGTCCAGCTGTTTGCCTCGAGCTTTGGGGCGCCCAACTTCTTCTGGTAGGACAGGCCGATATCTACACTTTGAAATAGCACCGGCTAATGAGTTTCTCCTGCAGTGGTCTCGACTCTTTCTGCAACGCAGGCCAGCCTTGCTTGCCTGTTCCTCTTCCCGCTTGGTGAGTAAACCGCAGCAAATCTATGTAAGTGAGAATTCACTAATGCTGACTTCCCATCCCCATCATCCAGGTACGCCCTCGTCGCCATGCAAAACTGGAACAGCTACATGAACTCCATCAATACCGCCGTCACCTTCGCCTCGAGCATCATCTCCCTCGTCCTCCCTGAGATCGTCACCGACTTCTACCCCAAGCCCGCGGATAACGTCACCCCCCTGAAAGACGCCATCCGCATGTTCAACACCGTCCTCGGCGCCGTCCCCCTGACAGGCGCTCTCAGCACCGCTTCGTCCGCCATCACGGGAGGGCTCAGTTTCCTCAGCGGACAGATGAAGGTCCCCACCGGCAAGGACCAATTCCTCGCCTGGACGCAGATTAGCAGCACCATGGCGACGGTCGTGCAGGAGTACCAGGCCGCCGTGGCGGCCTCTGTTCAAGAGACCCTGGACGCCAACCTCGCGCAGGCCGTCGGCGGGATGTACGTCACCCTCCTCGACGGGCAATTCCTCGGCGTGCACCGCAACGTGACGCAGCAGGACATCCAGGACAGCGTCATCGACACGTTCAAGATCCGCGCCGCGGCGCTGGCGCTGCAAGCGCAGAAGATGTTCATCTACCGCGTGGACGGGATGCCGCAGTGTAGTGGCGAGAGCTCGGGCTTCCGCTGCGTTCAGGACGGGGATACGTGGATCGGATACTCGCTGCTCCAGCTCGACGGCAACGGCAATGGAGTCATTCAGAACGATGCCGTTGACCTCTTGGTGAACAAGTACGGCCTGAAGCAGGAGGACGTTCTCATTGCGCCGACGACTTGCTATGAAAAGAACGGCAAGAAGCAGCTCACCGACGGGTTTGGCGATAGTCTCCCGCTTGACCCCAAGGCGGAGTGTCTGTTCATGGTACCTACATGCGAAGCGACGGTGAGCAGCATCGGAATCGTGCTGCCTGACGCAGATGGCTACGAAGACAGATGCGGGAAGCAGGGAATCAGCTTTTAGGTGGGGGTAAAGACGGCAACATCGGCAAGGGCTTGGAGTATGTATGTTTCATGGTAGTTCTTGCAGACCGGGGAGTGTAGAGGCTGTTGATGGGAGCCCCTTGATACCATTATCTCCAACTCCACTTCACAAAACCAATGGTACCCGCCCCGATCCCTGGGACCCCGACCTCCTATTTGACGGTTAAGCATCTTTCGGACAAATATTTCATCCCACTTCTGCAGATAGGAGCTTCGAGCGTCAAAGCTCCACGTCGCGTGGCACGAAAACAAGCTTCGAGTTCATCCTTACTGGGACATGAATCGTGGCCCCGAGGATGCGCTGGGTGATTAATGATCGCTCGGTCTCGGCTCGCCTACTTGATCGGGTTTGTATATCCGCCTTTCTCGGTCCTCGGCCCAGACTTTAAATATGAGCTCGTTCTACCTCGAATCTGCCCTGTCCATGTCCCGAGACGCGATGCTTGCGCACATCTGACGCGGATCCGCGTCTGGGAGCCGCGCTTCCCACGATACTTCACTATGGCTCCGCGAATCCGATTCCGTTGGGTAAGGTGTCCAAAATAAGCACGTGTTCCCGACGGCCGTGAAGGATCTACGTTTCTGACGGCTTGGAGACGCCCAGCCCAATCACAGGTCAGCATGCCGTCCTTTAGTCAGGTGTGAGTATCGATTCCAGAGCACAACAACGGACTTTCGGACTCTGCGTATTTCCTGGTTCTTCTGTCGGGCATACGACTCGTGTTTCTCTGACCGTCTGATGTCAAGATTTCAGATACAGGAGTTGGAAGGCACCCTCACGTCATACGAATGAATGATCTAGCCCAAAAATTGTGAAAGCGTCGCATGTTCGGAACTCGCAAAGTGCGAATCCGAGGTTGTCTCCAGCATTTTACGAACAGACTTCAGGTTAACCTCGCTGAAAGGATTCCCCGTAAAGCCAGGGTACTGTCCATGACAAGAGCTCTACCATAGTACTGCTGCTCCCAGAAAGCCCGTAACCCTGGAACCCGACAATCTTCCTCCCAAGACAGCGGCAAGCACGGCTAGACACCCCTGCTCTCCCGCCAAGTATGCTTACACCTGCGGCTGAATCTCGACCACGTTTCCATCTGGATCCGTCACCATGAGGAACCGTGGCATGGCCCGGACTATCTCATAGTTCTCGGCCTCGGTCAAGTCGATCAGCCCAAAGCTCCGCGCAAGAGGTGGCGGCAGCGTCTCCAACAGCTCCCCAGCCTTCCTCAGAATCGGCACGTCGTTCTCCTCCATCCGCTTCTGCGCGGCCGCGACGTCAGGGACAACAAGCCCGATATGCGACAGCGGGCCCCTCCCGTCTCCGGAGCCGGGCAACTTCTCGGGCCGGTTCCTGCGGTACATGAGCTCGACGAGGCCCTCGTTGTTGGTCCGCTGGCGGTACAGCTCCGCGGACAGCTCCCAGCCGGTCCCGTTGCGGCCGCCGTGGCTGTAGGACAGGTAGACGACGCCAAACCAGGATGTCGCCTCGACGCGGTGGACGATGCGCATGCCGAGGATGCGGGTGTAGAAGTCGAGGCTCGCGGTGAGGTTGTTTACTAGGAGGGCGATGTGGTTCATGCTGTAGGCGGCGGTGGCCTGGTCGGGAACGATGTCTGCGCCGATGCTGAGGCGTGGGTAGGTGGCGTTCGGGCTGACCGGGGTTTGGCAGGCGACGGCTCCGACGAAGATCGGGAGCAGCGCCGCTGCGAAGAGGAGGTTGACGACCGGGAGACGCATCTTCGGCGGTGGTGACGACAACCTGGCGAGATTGCTGAGAAGATTCTAGTCAGACGAGTCTTTCCTGACCTGAAGATAGTCCTCCGTAAACAACAATCTGGGAACGAACCTGAGCTCTTAAGAAGACTTCAAATCTCGAGTGATGACAGCATTACGATCTCGCGAGCCAGGGGTTACTCCAGCTCCCAGCCATCTCGAGTGAATGCTCATTTCGAATTGTCCAATGACAAAGAGCGGCTCTCATGATCTGTCTGCTGTGCAGCGACAGCTATGCAGGTCTCGGTGTTTGTATGCAGTTGGCTCTCTCGTGTTGCCTGGACAAACCACCGCCCAGTGACCTCACCCTGGCCGGCCAAGAGCCGTGCCTGCAGCTTGCAGGCAGACTTCGGGGAGAATCTGGGCACAAGCAACTTCGGCGAGGTTGGCCCCGATTGTTTGGTCTTCGTTTACGGCCGTATGTGAGACCTGGCCTGCACCGTCGCTCAAGGCGAGACAGTGACCCCTCCGCCACGCTTTCGAACTGCTGGGGAAACAAACGAGTCGGCGCTTTCTTTCAGGCTTGGAAGAAATTAAGCCGCAGTAGCAAGCTTTGCCAGCAAGCGTAACCAAACAGCGCGTTAGATCTCCCGTATTCGAAAGGCCACGTAGAGTGGTATCGCTTGCATAACTGTCCTCGGGCTAGGAACAGCTCGCGGTAGCTGTACCCGCAACAGGCCGTTTCATGAGCAAGTCTGTATCGTGCCGCACGTGAGAAGAAACTGCCGGATGTTGTTACGGAGACGAGTCTCATCTCCCTCAAGCGCCCGCTTGTCAAGCGGGTATCAGCTCGGCAGTTCTGGACGGAGCCGTCCTCAACGCCAAGAGGAAGGAAACGAGGCTGTATCGACACCATCGCCGATTGATCTACCGCGATCGCGGCTGACTGGAGCCCTTCCGTTTATCCGAGGAAACTGCTCGGTCGATTCCGCTGGCCGCAACGCTTCGACATCGCGACATGTAGATGCATGAAGCTGACACAAGCAGCCGGTTCGTTCGTATCCTGACGCCAAACCTGACTTGCGCTCCTCCGCCTGGGGTTGGTATATTCAAAGAGCGGAAATCACGTCGGAGAGAAGACCGCGACGTGGGATGATCCGTGCTAGTCATGCCTCCGGAGAATATGTCGGAGAATGCTGATACCGCGGCAGGCAATGGACGGGAGGGTCAGCAGTAGGTAGTCAGTCACGGTCAATGACTAGAAATCTCTCGATGGCGGACACTCCGCCAAGATTGAAATTCGATGCTTGCTAGGCACACGCAAGGCATCGCGGACTCCGGGCCACCCTCGGTGCTGATGCATCCTGGGCGGGTTGCCTGCCGGGGCATCTCTAAACGCGTTCCGAATTGTTAACTTCATCTCCTTACGCCTAATATCGCCGCGGAGTACTGCATCCGAGCCGACACTACTGCGAGATGCTCGGCCCCTTTTCCGATCAATGTCAATACTCTAGTCAAGATTTCAGTAAGATCCTCCGAACAACGAGACGGCCGTTGGAAGATTGTTGTCGAATATTCCACCTCTTCTCGAGATGTTCTGACTGAGATCGATGTAGAGAAGAACTCAGAGCACGGTGCCCCCGAAGCCAAGGATGGCCAGCCCGGGCGGCTTCCGGCACAAAGGCACAGGGGAGGGGGGTGGGATGTGCGATCTTGCATCCCCGGGGAACAAGCCGCGTCGTGCCGGAAGGGCATCGCCTGGGACTGCCTCCTAGGGATTACTCCTTGGGGAAAATATCGCGGGGAACCTTGCCATTTAGACGTGCTCTGACAGGAGACAACTCAAGATGGGCTCATCAGTTCATCACGCCAGAAAACAAAACACCCGATGATAACTGCGACGAGATCTCCCTTAACGGCGAGATGCGGCCCGCGCGAAAGAGTCATGACAACCGGGTGATTTCTATTCCCTTGATGCGAAAAAGACGGCCGTCTTCGGACGATTGATACCGAATAGAACGAGAGGGAAAACCTTGTGTGTCATTTGAGTACTATCGCGTCGCTTCCCGAGAAGGTTAACTGACAGGTACACGCAAGGGCTGGCCGAAATTGTCTACGGAAATATCTCGCGGAGATCTTCCCGCGTACCACCACACACACGCACAGGGAAAGACACATACACCCTCGTTTGATCGTGCAGTCATCCGAAATATCGCGGACAGGCCGCTGCGCTCTCACTGGACCCCTTACATGTCGCAGGCCAGTAAACTTCTCGAGTTGCATTAGCAACCTATTTCGGTGGTCGCGAAAAAGCGTTGAGCTGAACATTACGGTGTTTCTACCTTTCGTGAAAATAATAAGCAACGACAGGGAAACGTGTGTCCAGATGGCCTGGGCTCTCCTGAATGCGACTCAATCCGAACTTATACTTTGAAGACGCGTCAAAGTCGCTCCCGTTTTCGGTTGATGCTGCAGAGCGACGAGAGAGAAAATCAGATTCAGAATCTCGGGATCTAACCGAGTTTCCAAAGATGAGTCCATGCATTGAATGCAGCTTTCGAATCGTGGTGAATAGTCTAACGACGGACGCGCCGTCGTGAAGCTTTTCGGCTATTGCTCGGCCGTCGGCCTCGTGTCGTCCAACGCCCCCCTGTCGTGAATTAAATGACAACGGAAAATTTCCCCAGACTGATCATCGTTGGACCCTCCTGGTGGGTACGAAATATTCCCGAAAGATCGAAGCCTGGTAGCTGAATCACGGCGTGGGGGGAATTGCGGGAGTCCGAGGTTCCACAATGACATCCCCGGCGCCATGTGGTCGAACAATTACTGAACAGTCCGTCGGCTCGGGGTTAATATTTTGATCAATAGCCTTTGATTGCTACACTGTCCGGTCTTCCAGGACGTCAAATATGTGTGCCTACCGCGGTATCCAGGGTCATGGATGGGTTAGGCTGGATCTACCCGAAAGACGGGGAATAGTCCAACGGTTCATCGTTGGCGGGCGTCTTCAGAGATACCGACGGACTTTGTTGCGATTTGCGGGAGATGCACGTCCTTTCTGTCTTTTCTCCTTGTCTGAAGTCTACCTACAGTTAGTACGCAGCGCCAACCAGTGCTCAGATGTTTATGATCCTACGCTGCTGCATAAGAGTTACGCTTTACGAAACTCACCAATGAGAGCTCTAGTTTTCGACAAGAGCCTCTGCGCTGCCCGCTGCTCTGCGCGTCTCCTCTGGTTGTCGAGGGTTATACCCTGCTTCAACCGAGGACTTGGCAGACTGCGCAGCGCTCGAGTCACCCCGGTCCGCGGGTCGCCGAAGCTGTATGGGCAGTCTAGTCAGTAAACATAGTTCAAGCCTGGAACGCTTTGGAACGGGGATGGAACATGCACACCTCTTCCCTCCACCGTCGCAACCTACGATTTGCCTTAGCCCGACGCGCAGGAGGGCCTGATGTTGTACACGAGAGCGACCACATGGCAAAACTCTATATGCCGAGTTACTCTCTGTAGGAAAAAGATCAGCTGTTTGTCAGTGCGGCACTGAAAGCTGCGCAGTGTGCGTGTGGTGCACGATCCGAATTCCCCGATATGAGTCTGTAGGGTAAGAAGACTCTACCATGAGGTTTCTCTCGTTTTTCAGTACCCCCGCGCGCGGTCAGGCCACTGAATCGTCTTTAACCCCGGCTTGACTCGAATGTTTCCCTTCGCCCTTCGCGCCGACGGGGATATCGATCTTGGCACGCGAGAGGACTGTCCGATTTCCTGTGGCGAGGCGTCGCACCCTACGCCTAAGCCTTTTTCTTATCCGTCCCTTGAACGTTTCGAGCCGAGGAAAAGTGGGTGTGAGATACGCCAGGAAACTCGCACCCTAAACCTGACAGCTTCTCTCTTATACCAGCTGATATCTCACTCGATCTTAAGGGCCCGGGGGGTTGTTTGCACAGTCGTGACTCGGAAGCCTGTCGTCATATAACTCCACCCGCGGCCCGCCCTATGCCGACGCCCTCCAGCTCCTGATGACATCGTCACGCACCAGCGCATCTTCGCCGACCCATCCAACATCGCGGAGATGAACGAGGCGCCAGACCGCTACGACTCGGACAACTCGCCTCACTCGATCCGTCCGCTCCCTCCGGTCCTCCGCCATGGCCTCGCCGCCGTGGCGACGATGGGGTTCTTCTCCTTCTTCACCAGCCTCGGCCTGCTGGCGTTCCTAACCTACAAGCTCGTCTCCTGGCACAGCGGCCCGTCCCGGCAGCCGGCCAAAGACCCGCTCGACAAGGCCGAGTCCCCAGCGCCGACCGAGGCCGTCTTTATCATCCCCAACGAGTGGACGGAAGCAGCGGCGGACGCGGCGGCAGCGGCGCGAGCCGCAGAAGAGCCCGAACCGGCGCGCGATTCCTGGTGGCGGCGCGCGGTCGATGAGCCACCGAACCAATTCCTTGTGCTCGTGTTCAACCTGCTGCTGGCGGACATCCAGCAGGCGCTTGCGTTCCTGCTCAACGTCGAGTGGCTCGCGCGCAACGCCATCGAGGTCGGCACGGGGACCTGTTGGACGCAGGGCTGGTTCGTGTCGACGGGCGACTTGGCTTCGTCGGTCTTCATCACTGGCATCGCCGTGCACACGTACATGTCCATTGTGAGCGCCAAGCCGCCGCCGACATGGGTCTTCCATACCGCCATCGTGCTCATGTGGGGTTTCGTCTACGGGACCGGAATCCTGGGGGTCATCATCACGGAGAACGGCAAGGAAGACGGCGGATTGTACGTGAGAGCCGGCGCATGGGTAAGTTCCTCGCGAGCAAGAAGAGGACTTTTCAATACTGACCGGCCAGTGCTGGATCAACTCCAAGTACCAGGATATCCGGCTCGCGCTGCACTACCTCTGGATCTTTGTTTCGTTAGTCGTCACAACGATAATCTACTTCGTAATTTTCTTCCACCTACAAAAGATCGCGCGGCGGAGTGGAGGCGTCGTCCCCTGCTGCGAAACATCATCCTCCCGCGACGCACCGATATACTACGGCATCTCCTCCAGATCTTGCGACAGCGCGCCAATATCATCTAGCACCTACTCCAAGTCCTGTGGTAGCACACCGATATCCTCCGTCAGCTCGTCGAAATCATGCGGCAGTGCATCGAAATCCTGCGGCAGCTCGTCAAAGTCCTGCGGAAGTTCGTCAGCATCCCGCGACAGCATATCCAAGCCGTATGGGAAAGCATCATTCTCCTCAACAATTACAACAACATCATCGTGCAGCACATCGACCTCGACAAAAGCCTTCTCCTGCAGGAGCGGGAGCACAAGCTCCTGTAGCGATAAACCACGCCGCACTAAACCACCATTACGAATCCACTGCCTGACAACCATCCTCCGACGCATCCCGGGTATTCCAGACTATGCCCGGCAGCACACCTTTCTTCTATACCCTCTAGTCTACGTCGTCTGCACGATGCCCCTGGCCGCCGGTCGCCTGGCCTCTATGATGGGCCACGAAGTCTCCCTCGGCTACCTCTGCTTCGCCGGGGCCATGATCGCTTGCAATGGATGGCTCGACGTGGTCCTCTACTCCTCGACGCGACGCTCGATTGTTTTCTCGGGCGACGGCCCACCATCCCCCGACACGGGCCTCGAGACGTTTGCCTTCATGTGCCCACAGCCTCCCAAGTTCGGTAACACGACCACCGTCACCGGTGCGGGCCGCCCGAGCCGCAGACGCAAGTGGAGCGAGAAGATGGCCCGCAGAGAGCGCGCAGCCGGCGGCTCATCGGATGGCTTGCGCGGGTTGGGCGAGAGGGCCGGAACGGACATGGCGATTAGGTGCGAGACTGTCACGACCGTTTCTGTCGAAGTCAACAACTCGCGGGCACAGGTCACGCGGCCGCCGAAGCTGGCGGCGATCGGGAGGAAGATGAGCGACGCGAGTTCCTTTGGCGGGACGTCGACAAGCAGATCATCAAGATCGTCGGGGCTCAAGTCTGTCTCGAGCGAGATTTACGAGCTCACATAGACGAAAACATTGACAGGAAGCAACCAGACACACAAACATCACAATCACGACCGGGAGGACATGGTCTGCTGTTCTTTTTTAGAGTTACACGACCTCATCAGCCTTGGCATCAGTATGCCTCGCTGCGGCTCGGCTGAGCCAGTTACGATATACCCGGCGTTCTGTTTACTTGTATCATAACCTGTACAAAATTTGATGAAGCATTTTCAAGGCTGGGAAACCAGTTTAGCATCATTCGTACGACCGAAGCTATTGACTTTGACAGCCTCAGCCTGCTTTCAGCTCTCGGGACCGTTTTGGCCGGGTGTTGACCTTTCGCAGTCTTTAGCCGATTTGGCCACCAGGGTATTCATATTCCGGCGGTGACCATTCCAACCTTAAATTTTTACTAACCTGCACGAATTCTACTTCGGAAACTACGAGCTGCGGTCGTTGAGACGGCGGCAGTAACCGCACGTACCGTTATCAGTCCCTGGCCATAGACCCCCGGCCCCCACCGGAACTGTCCGTCTCATTTACCCCATGAATCTGAAGAGGAGCCGCCTTTGGCCTGGGGGACCCGGCCGAACGTCGCAAGGATCCAAGCTCGTCACTGGCCGGTCGCCCAGTTGCGGTGTAAGCTCCGAGACCATCGGCGTTTGGGATCCTCGCGCGCGGTACGCTCGTAGGCCCTAGGAAGGCTGGGACCCGAACCCCCACGGACTGACGTCAAGGCGGGAAAGAAGGTTCATAGGGTGGTTTCGACTGTTTGGAGTGACTGTTCAAATATTCCACCTCGCTCTCGGCGAGCTGTTGGGCGCTGCTTATTGTTGGACGGCGGGGAGCCGCGTGATAGAGAATGCCGCGCAGCCATTCCCCCTGACACGTCAACGGCTACTCATATCCGTTGGCCCGTCTCTTGACACTTCAAGCTGCGATCGATCGCCGCGGGCCTTTGCTAAAAGTAGACAGCGCCTGACTCCAATGCTCTGGTGACACCCTGGCGGCTTACCCTCACTTGCGTGGCTGAGTCGTCGACGCCACTCCCGCCGGCCGTTTAAGCTTCAGCTGCTCAGCTCAAGCAGGTGGCTCGTAGGAAGCCGAGGTGTGGTGCCGACAGCGGGCAGAAAAAGAGGAGCCCATTGTCGATGGCATCCCGCATCACGAGGTCTAAGCCCGCCGGTGGGATGCGGCAAACTCGTCCGTTTTGACAGGTCAGAAGACGGGCCTCTGTGCGAACTTTGGCAACACTTAAGGATCGGACGTTGAGTCCGCCGGGAACATTGTGTGAGGATAGAAACATGTTTCTCCGGGGAGATAACGAATATTTGTAGACCAAAACATCTTGGCGTGTTTGCCTCTCGCAACGTTTCTCTACCTTTGGCCAGCACACTTGTGAGAAAGAAAAGAAAAGGTCAGTAGTAGACTTCGACCAGCACACATTCGGGCACGGGGAAAGGCAGAGAAAACGCTCTACTGTACGGTACTGTACGTACGATATCCTGTACGCAGAATTGGATTTCGTTCTCGACTTCTAATCCCGAAGTATATGGAGACCAGCCAGGTTAATTTGTCCAAGTATTGCCTGGTCTTCATATTAGCCCGTTTCCATCTTGGCATTCTGCCAGGGCGGTGTTTTGGCAGACCAGAGTTTGTTTCCTGCCAAGTCGCTTATGCGTCGGACTATCCCCTCACGCGTCTCCCATGTGGCAAGCCCTAGCAGTATGGCCTTTGCTTTGGTAACTAGGATACGACTACTATCACTGCGTCGGCCTCTGTCTCCGACGGAACCTCACGGGTCTATGCAAACCGTCGTGTAATGATCACTTAGACCGAGATATGTTATTCATGTTCGAGCGTCGAATCCACTAACCCGCCACAATCGCCTTGCTACAACCGTAAAGTCAAACAAGCCAGATTCACTGCTTCTCCCTTGTCTCGACGGCCACAGCGCCCTCCTTTTCGTCGAGCATCTCGTCGGCAACGGCGTTGGTTCTGCCGACGTGGGCGTCCTTGCCGTCGAACAGCAGCGCAATCTGCTCGAGACTGGGACCTTTGGTCTTGTTTCAAAGGGTCAGCGATCTTTCATGCGCTCGAGTCGAAGGACAGCACTTACCTCAGGGAAGACTAGGTACACGACGATGAACTGGATAATGATCCAGCCGACGTAGAAGAAGTAGAACTTCCAGGACATGGCGGCGATGCCAACCGGGTTGACGTAGGTGTTGAAGGCGCCGCAAATGCCGGCGACCAAGCTGAACATGGCCATGCCCTTGGCGCGGATGTGGTACGGAAGAATCTCGACGACTGGCAGAAGACGTTAGGAACCAATTTCTCTTCTCAACGCACGACAAGGACCCACTGTAGAGCATCTGCGCGCCCGTCCAGCCGAGGTTGTGGACGCCGCTGTACAGGTAAATAAACGCAACAGTGGTGTAACTAGCATGCCGATTCCCAGTTTCCACATACGCGCCCGTCGTGGCCGTAATAACAGCAAAAACAAGCCACATGAGCGCCATACTAGTCAACATCAGCGGCCGTCTGCCCACGCGCGCCGGCAGGAACGCAAAAGCAAAAGAGCACGCGAAGCTGAACATCTGCGACGTGGCCGTGATCAGCGTCGTCTCGATCTGGCGCGTGATGCCCGCGCTCTTGAGCATGCTGCCGAGGTAGTACGAGACGAGGCCGTTGCCGCTCCACTGCTTGCAGACGCCGCACCAGATGATGATGAAGGAGCGCCAGCGGTTGCCCTTGGTGGCGAAGAGCGCCTTGAGGTGGAATGGGTTCTTGTTCTGCGTCAGCTCGGCCTCGATCGTGTCCTTGATCTCGTTGTACTCGTGCTGCACGACCGCGTCGGAGGCGTCGCCTGCGCCGTGGTACTTTGTCAGGATGGCTAGGGCTGTTTGTTCTTTGCCCTTGCTGCAGAGCCATCGCGGGGATCTATGCAGTGATTAGCCACGAATTGATAGACAGGGGTACTGTCGCGACGTACTCTGGCAGGAAAAAGAGTCCGCACAAGACCATCGCCGATGGGAAAGCCTGGATCAGAGTCGGTGTCCTCCACGCCCTGCACGTATCGAGTCAACATCTGTTCACACTAAACAACTGTCGCAGTCCCGGAGAAACTCACCAAGAGTCAGAGATACGGAAACTCCCAAACGCAACCCAGGCAGCGAGGATGGCGCCGACGCTGTACGTAGTGCTGCTCAGCGCGGTAGCAGTCGCGCGGTGCGCCGGGTACGCCAGCTCGGTCATCAGCACAGTAGAGACGGAGGAGCACATGACACCGCCCATGCCGAGCAGGATGCGTCCCGCGATAAAGGCGCCATTGTTCATCGTCGCAGCGCAGATGGCTGAGCCGCCGATGCAGAGGAAGCAGCCAGCGGCGATGGCGGCGCGACGGCCGAAGCGGTCCGCCACGAGCGGAATCAGCATCACGCCGATGATGTTGCCGATCCAGTACGACGCGCTAAGGGCGCCTAGGAGGCTGTCGCGGGGGTGGTTGAAGTCTGCATTGGATTGAAGGTCAGCACTGCTGGTGGGTGCGTATCCGGTAGGATGTGGTTGCGAACAACTGACCCTCTTGCCATTTGTTGATCTGCTGCAGGTTGTTGATGAGAGAACCATCGAAGCCATGGGCGACGTCGCCAAAGAGCAGGAAGAAGAGACCAAAGTTGAGCGGTCTCAGACCCGCATCCTTGATCCACGGCACCGTCTTGGTGTTGAGCGGCGTCGTGGCCTCGAGGGCCTGGCGGTCGTCGACATTTCTCAGGTTCTTGACTTTCCAAGCCATGATGGACGTAACAGCGTTGCAACTCTGCTGGGTTCGCAACTCCAGAAATGCAATAAGTCAATCAAGCAAGGACAACAGGTCGCGATGAAGAAATCAGGCTCGCCCAGGAAGAAGGCTGTACGGATACCAGCCGTTGTTTATATCCAACTCCATCGACGTTACATCCTGCTAATCATTGCCGTTCGCACGTCTCTGCCGGCCCCAAACTCTTGATTCCTGGTCCCCGCTGGCCGATGGACCAGTTGTCTCCTCCCCCGGGCCTCGTCCCATTGGCAGAGACAAGCTCTAGATGCCTGCAAACGCGGGGGAAACTGGAGAGCCAAGTGCGGGGATGGCCTGGTTTCCGCCCATGTGCTAACGGCGTTACCAACAGCATATAGGGCCATGATCCATGGTTCGCCCAATGGCAGCCGGTGGTATCGGGCGTCGTTAGAACCATCGGCACGCGTAGCGGTACCGGCATCCGGGGGATGCGTCGGGGAGAGGGAGCGGCGCCGGTCCATCGGGTAAAGTGTCGCGCGACCATCCGCCCGCGACGTCGACTCGGCTCCCTTTTCCCCGAGAACCTGGCAGAAATGGGATTTTGGGAACGCATCATTTCACATGATATACGTCACCGGGGACGACAACTGAGGCGGGGGAAGGGTACCATAGAGGGGCGGGCGCGTCACTCCTATTTCCCCAGACTTCAATCGGTTGTTGGCTTCCTAAGTCCGCACAAGGCAATTTCAGTCTCCCCAACCTCGGTTCAAACGACGAGAGAAATGACGCCAAAGCTTCGTTTCCTCTCGCAGTCGGACCTCGCTGCCGACGCGCGGCGCGAGCACCGCATCAACGCCAACTCGTTCCAGCAGGACGCGCTGACGACCTTCAACGGGTGGCAGTATGCGTGCTTCTACGTCCACAAGGACTCGACAAGCAATGCGCTCCTCGTCAGCCTCGCACGGCGACCCGTCCGCGACGCGCTCGGCTCGTGGGAGACGCTTACGTTTGCCGACTACGAGCAGACGGCGGACGACGGGCACAACACCATCTCGATCGGCGTATGCGCGGGCGACGGCACTATTCACGTCGCTTTTGACCACCATTGTGACCCGTGAGTTTTTACCCCTTGTGCGTGTTGCTGCTACGTCTTTGGAGTGTCTCTGCGCACTTTGCTGACGATGAAGGACGACGACAGGCTGCACTTTCGCATGTCGAGGCCGGGCGTCACGACGAAGCCCGAGGCGCATGAGTGGACGCCGGAGCTGTTCAGCCCGACGCACAACCAGCTGCCGGGATACACGAAGACGGGCCAGCTGGCCGTCGAGAAGATCTTCCTCGAGACGACCTACCCCCGATTCGTCCGCGTCGACGACGACCTCTTGTTGAGCTATCGCATTGGCATGTACGTCCAGACCTTGGCTTTCTTTGGAACATGAAAGAGAAAAACATACGACCTTCAAGATGAGGATTGGCTGACTGACCGATCGGACGCAGAGCGGGCGCGGGATCCGATCACCTCTTCAAGTACACCAGCAGTGACGGCTCCTATGCCTACGTCGGCCAGTTCCTCACGGGCGTCGAGAACAACCCCTACATCAACGGCATCTCCTACGCCAACGGCCGGCTGCACGTGTCCGGAACGTATCGCGGCTTCGTCTGGTACGAAGGCGTCGACGACCCGGAGGCGCGGCAGCACACGGTGCAGGCCGGCCCCAACGGCCCGGAGAACAACTACGACCTCTTCTACGTCTCGAGCGGCGACCTGGGCCGCACGTTCGACAGCTCGACTGGCGAGAGGCTCGCGAACCTCGAGGTCGGGGAGACGGTGTTCCCCGACGCGCCGGGGTTGGTGGTCTGCGAGATTCCGCGTGACAGTGGGATTATGAATCAGGAGGCGCAGGCTGTTGATGGCGAAGGTGGAGGGTTTCACGTGCTCAACAGGGAGAATGAGGTCTGGATGCACTACCACCGCGACGCGATGGGAGTCTGGGCGAGGGAGGCGTTGCCTGGCCCAAAGCCAACGAGGACGGGCGCGAGGGGGGATGTCGTGGTGGTTCCTGGGACGGGGACGGTTCTGTTTGCGCTGCCGGGGAACCGCGACGACTTGTTGACGCTCGTAGGCGCGAGGCCGTCGTCGCAATCCGGGAGCGGCCCCGACACGCGGCATGAGTACTCCGAGCTGTGGCGCGCGGACGGGTTCTCCGGGGAGCCGCAGCTAGAGCCGTTTGTCTCGGGCGGGAAGACGATGGTCTCGATGTTCACGCGAACCGAGGAGAAGGAAAGACGAGTCGTGGTGTTGGACTTTGCGGTAGACGAGGACGGTAATTGAGAATTTGACGGGACAAGCGACAGCGAATGCGATTCCGAATTTTCGATTGGGGGAAAACCTTGACTCTCTCTCTCTGTCCAGCCCCTTGTCTCAAGTCCCTGAAACCGTCATTTCTGAACCTGCAACATGACGTCGCGGCAGAAGAAAAGAAAAAGAAGTGTCTGAGACGGTTTGGGCAGTGTTTGCTTGGAGGGCGCTCTGGGCAAACTGCAGAAGCGGTGAGCGGAGGTTGCGAGAGAAGGACAGAGAAAGACAGACGGATTGAAAGAAGGAAAACAGCGTGGTGTATCCGTCTTGGCTGTTCTGGAGCGAGACAGGGGGGCAGGGGGGAGATCGTCACGTCAGTCAGGGATCCGTGGCGAAGGGTTTTTCCACTCTCTTGCCATCAAACACACCATCCGATCAACTCTTTCGAAGAGGCAGCCGGAGCCTCGACAAAGAATAGACTCTTCGAGTTGTTACTCATATCCAATCCCCATCTATAATCTGCAATGGATCTGTGGAGGTAGAGTAGTTCGATGCACGTCAGGCAACCGCCAATGCAGAACAGCTCCACGGGTCGTCAGGCATGCTCTTCTTCTCTACGTCCGACATGGCATGACATGGCATGGCCATGTACGAGAGACCCCAGAGGAAAGAAGCAATTCATTGGGAGAGACAAGGCCAGGCACAAATCGTCAGACGCATGTCTATACATGGCTGCCCAATGGCCATATACCGCGGCCCCCCCTTCTTTCACATGAGTCTCAGAGACGAGAAAGACTGGCCACTCGAGCGCGTTCGCGGACAACACCACAGCCATCCCGTCCAATGACACCCTGAACCTCCAAGGAGACAATCCGAACTTTTTCGTTTCTGCCTCCCACGCCGCACGGCTCGGCCGCTGGCCAAGCCACCGGGAGAGCTTCCTGAGCCTATATGTGACGGGTACGATAGGCCGGGATCGATCCCGCGCCTCCCAGGATCAACCCCCGGCAAACATCCCGGGATCTGTCTTCTGGACCTCTCAGAGACTCGGACGCCGCGCAACCCCCGGCTTCGAGTCCCGCCAATGCCGCGCTACTGTGCCTGACCTCGTGTTGGAGACCCGACCAAGCCCGTCCCGCGGCCAATTATAGCGCAAACGGTGGTCGGGAAACTCCAGCACCCCTGGCAGCCCTAAGTCCCTCACGGGATTTTTTTTTTTGCCTTGGGGCGGTGGCTGTTCTTTTTTTCCCTTGGTGTTTCTGGTTTCCCCTTGCGAATGATGCCATTTTGCTTCCCTCTCTCTAAACCCCCAGTTGCGTGTGGGTTGCCCGACTCTTCGAGGGTTCGAGACTTCGAGCCCGTGGGCCAACGGGCGGATCATCACCACAGAGACAGAGACAAAAGGCCCATCTTTTAGTTTCTCAATCCCAGCCAGCGCACCCGAGTGCCACCTCGAGCGGGCTTGGAGATATGCTTTGCGTTAGTTGTTCCTCGAGGCGAGGCTCTGCCCACCACCCACCAACCCCGGTTGTGTCCACGTCTCTGCCGTGCCCTTCTCGCTTCAGCCCCGTCCTGAGCCCGTATTCGAACTTTCACCTTCACCGGGGGGAAGGAGTGGATGATGCGTTCCTCGCAATCGGTCGTTGGCCTCTCCCTCCTCGTTTCGGTCTACCATCCCCGGCCAACGGGCTTTGGCAGGCCCAGGATGCCGTGCAGAAACATGAGAAAGCATGACCTGCAGCAGCGCCCGTAGAAAGCGACATGGTAGTGTGTGTGTGTGAACACGTCAATCTGTGAGAGCTGCTGCTTGCGTTCCTGCGCGGTCAGGAGACCACCGGGAACCGCACCGTACCGTTCCGGGACGGACGGACATGGATGGAGCAAGCTTGCTTTGCTGGCTTGGCCCGAGAGGTTTGGCATTCCCATTCTTTTTTTTCTTCCTTCTTCCAAAATAGAATGGTTCCTTTCCCCCCGAAGACCGCCTTTTTGGTGGTTCGGGTGGGTGTGGGTTCCAGAGTACAAGACTCGGACCCATCCCCCCGCGGATGACTCTACGAGAGGCGGTCAAGACTCTTTCGTCGTCCACAACAACACCACCCACCACCACCACACTCGCTCGCGTCCAGCCTGGCCGTCATTCTGACGATTTCATGGCTACTTTACAATCGTTATAATAGTGAATCAACTATATCGCGTCATTCGCTAGCCACCCACATACGAATCGCACATCACCACACCACACAAGAGCTCGTCACATCTGATCACACCCTGCGCGGCGATCAAGATGATCATCCCGCCCCGAACCGACGCAACCACCGCAACAGATCCCGTAGGCGGCGACTTCCCCAACCCCGCGGCGGCCTCCTCGAGCCGGCAGACACTTATCATCATCTCAACCGTCCTCGGAGCCCTAGTCCTCGCCGGCGCCGCCCTCGGCCTCTACCTCGCTTTCGTCCGGCGCCGCCGCCGCCTCGCACACCGCAACTTCAAGCACGCCTGCCTGCGCGACCCGAACCTGACCTGGGAGACCTACGCCCGCCGCACGAAGCTCACGCGCTCGCGCCTCGTGCTCGAGGAGGAGATGCAGCGCAACATCATGATCCGCAAGTCGCTCCAGAGCAAGGTCGACGTTGACACCACCGTCGTCGTCACCCCCGTCTCGCCGCCCGCGCGCACGAGGTCCAAGACGTGGCACGCCCGGACGGGATCGCGGACCAGCAACCGCGCCACCGCCGACGATGAAGAAGGGGAGGGGTTGTTGGGGAGCCTCCGTGGAGATTGGACGGAGCACGAGGCGAGGGTCGAGAGGACGTGGCAGATCTTGCACAGGAAGTACCCGACGCGGAGGGTCGTGCTGCCCGTCGAGGAGAACTCGGGGCTCGTTCGCCCGCCGACGATACGCCTCAAGACGCCGCCGCTGCTGTCGCATCCCATGTTCCGCGGGTGGAACAGCGAGGGGGATGCGAAGCACTCCAGCCTGCCGACCGAGCTGGCCAAGATCAAGCCCGCGCAGATCTGATGACTTTCGAATGGAGACGATGCGACGATGAAGAGAAGTTTTATTTTTCATGTTTATAATGTCTACTACGCGTCTACGAATGACGGCACTGGGAAATTGGGGGACTGGCAAGTTGAGGTCCAGTCCCCGGCATGGCGTTCTGGTAACGAAAGATAGATGTGGTTGATTACCATTCGTTCGCGTCATTGGCGCATGTAGGGCTGGCATATTGTCCCATCACGGAGTTTACTGGTATCCAGATACCTCTCATAATTCAATATTTCATCAACCATCTTTCTCTTCCCGAACCCCAGCATACACGCAGACAGACACACATCAAGCATCCCCCATCAACCTTCAAGCAGATTCATCCGCTCACATTTAACAGTCATCGACAATATTCTTGAAAGCCTTCTGGCTCACGATAAACGTCGGCGCAACAGGAAACCCGCCCGGCGTCCTCGGAAACACCGACGCGTCCACCACCCGCAGGCCCTCGACGCCATTGACCCGGAACTTCGAGTCGACGCAGTACTCCCGGTCCCCGGCCGGCCCCATCCGACACGTCGAAGTAACATGGTGGCTAAACGCCTCGTCCATAATAGCCTGTCCCGTCTCAACGCCAGCATGCGGCTCAATCACCGTAAACGGCGCATACGGCGGCCCCGTCGCATTGAACACCCTCATCGCGAGCTCGACACCCTCCCGGAGAGCTTGCAAATCCCGCTCGCCCTGCTCCTCAAAGTAGCGGAACCGAATCTCCGGCGCAGCGCGGGGGTCCGCGGACCGCAGCGTCACGGTGCCCGCCGCGTTGCCCGTCTGCATCTTCACGACGGACCAGTACCACGACGCCGGGTCCGCGGCGCTGTCGCTCGAGAAGCCCGGGTAGTAACCCCGGAACGAGCCGCCGCCGGCGCCGAAGAAGAAGAGGTCTGCGTCCGCGTTTTCGCTGACGCTGCTGCGGAAGAGGAGTCCCGCCGAGGCGCCAGTCTCGCCGTACGGTCCCGTGTGGGAAATCTGCCACTCGCGGAGGCAGGGGTCTTCGGCGTCTAGTTGGAAGGTGCAGTTGTTGATGACGAAGGGGTTGTTTTCCCACGGCACGGAGGCTTGGACGATGACGCCTCCTTCGTAGTTGTCCTGCATGTACTTGCCCTGAGGTGACAGTCAGCGGCCGTGCTTGGGCCTGATTATTTCGGGTGATAGAGGAAGCTTACCACAGCTGGGAGGTCAAAGACGACGTCGATCCCGAGTTCTTCCAGCTCCTCGCGCGGCCCGACACCACTCAACTTTAGAAGTTGTGGCGTGTTGAACGCGCCAGCGGCGATGATCACCTCCTTCGATGCGGTAGCCTTCACCAGCTCGCCCACCTCAGACGCGTTGTACCGGCGGTCGGCACCGTACAGCCCCTCACCCTTGAAGTACTCAACTCCGAAGGCCTTGGGCTTCCCGTCCTTGTTCTTCTTGAACAAAACCCGCGTGGCGAGAGAGTGCAGACTGAGCGTCAGCGGATACAGATGCGATCCGTTGGCAGACCGGGCATTCAATGTATCCACGACTAAGTCACGCGCGCCGTCCCTGTTTCGGAGGCCGTCGATGTGCAGAGGCAGCTGGTAGATTCCATTGCCGTAGCGGCCTGGGTCAGCGCTGTTCAGGTCTCGCTGCATCAGGTCGCCGACCTCCTCCGCGCTTTCCGGTTCGATGCCCTCGACTTCCTTGTAAGCGTTGCTGAGGACCTCGACGACGCCGGGGCGGTCGACGATGTATGAAATATTGTTGCGGTTGCTCTGCGATTGAGGTTAGGACAGATGCATCCCTTCATGTTCGCTGTACTGGTAAGAGACAAACCTGGATGGGACCGGAGACGCCGTGGCCTGGCGTCCCCTCCGGAACGTACGTGCAGTTCTCTAAGGCAATGAAGTGCTCCCTCATACGCTCCGCCTTCCAAGAGTCGTCGCCGGTGAGCTCGGCGATGGAGTCCCAGTCGTTGTCAGGGGGCAGCGCAAAGTTCATCGCGTTCATCTGGGCGGAGCCGCCCAGCGTGGCGCCGCGGGGATAGAAGATCCCCAGCCTGCTTTCACTCAGTCAAGCTCTTTAAGATCTCAAAAAGCCAGGCTTACGGTTCCGCGCCCTCCGGCGGGTCGAGGCCGTAATACAGGGTGCCGTTGGCCAGCCTGTAGGTAAACTTGGAGTCGCGCCGGGCCTGGGTCTCGTTGTCGTAGTGGCTGACGAAGAACTCCCAGGACATGGACGGCTGCTCGGCGACTTGAGCTCCCCTTCGCACAGGTATCAGCTTATGTTGGAGTCTTGGGAGAAGCGCCATCTACGTTATAGGAATTCGTTGGAGGAGGGTATCGCCATAGTCTCCTCCAGCTTCGAGAAGAAGGACAGAATGACCTTTGCGGGCCAGATTAGCGCTGAAGAGCCACCCGTCAGTTTTATCTTTTGACCTCTTCGCAGTTCACTTACGCCAGAGGGCCACCTCCTGGGCCGGAGCCAACGACGATGTACTCGTATTCGCCGTGATCGGTTGCCGCAGCCGGGAGGCCGGCCACCACGCCGGCGAGAAGGGGGAGAAGAGCAGCTTTCATGTCAGTCTGTCGTTAATTGTATTTAATGTGATAGTTAAAGGTAAATCTTCAAAGTTGGTGATTTATACTCGAACGTAACTCGGCGTTGCCATTCCTTTATACAATGTTTTTTCATCATTCAGTCAATTAACAGCACGTTGCTCGCAATCCGTCGGAAGTCCCGTCAGAAGTCTCAAAACGGACCTGTTTTGCAATTGCATGCAGTCCGGCTATTAACTCCGTCACATGACGACCTAGGTTCCGCTATCGTGGCTGGAGACATTCGATTGCTTTCCTAAAATGTAGTGATGTTCATAGTTCACGTCTTTCTATTGACGACCATTTGGGGCTGAGTTGGGGGCCGAGCAAGCCGCATCCTCTTCGCCGCGCAATCATAGATCTGTTTCCTAATTAGGTAACGGTGCAAAGCCCTGTCAACACGCAGGCTTACCCTACGGTTAGCTTACGCCAGGAGGCCTATCAGATCCTTCATAACAAGATTCGGACCCTGCAGTGTCATCTCCGACAATACGTACGTACCTACCTGTGAGACATGGTCTGTACAACCTCAGCTGATTACGCCAAGGCCCGATCGACTCGCGCCGACGGAGCTGGCTGATATCGTTAACGCTGTTGTAGATCTGATTACTATACTTTCGGGGTCTGAGAACGTTCGAGTCTGAGATTCAGATGAGTCGCACGACGTTCTATTCTCGGGCAACTGCGATAAAACGGTGTCCAGACGCCTTCTTGAAGATGTTGTTTCAAGCGAGACGGCTGTTACCTTTGTAGAAGCCAGAGATGCGGTGGTCTTCAGCGAGCTAAAAGCAGCCCTAGAAGTAATGCCATGACAAGATTGACAGACCAGACTGGGGAGGCTTGCATGCCAGATCATGCGATCATATAGTTCGTCCCTAGGTCGTCCTTACGTTTGGGACCGTCAGGAGAGACTTCATGAAGTTGGCGTCATCCGCAATCGATTGGGCACCCGTAGCAGTCGATATCACTAATCAAGGGGATCGGCAGTGAGCCTTTAGTACTTTCTGGAATGACCAACCTGCGCCGATTGCAGCACGAATATGGCGCTTATGGCAAGCAATCAAGGTCTTGATCGAGAAATGCCGTCAGGTACAGCCGTGTACTACATTGCGAACTTGCCAGCTGGCAACATGGGAACTAAATACCATTGTAAGTATCAAAAGGTGGTCGACAATCCCATTCATCACCTTTTGATGCATAGGGCGTGAACCTTGCTGCCGCAGTTTTCTATCACGCCCTACTAACCACGGTTCGCGAAACCAGCCGGGTTTCATAGGCGCCCAAACCAGCTTGCAATCCATAGACTTGAGTTTGAGTCTTGAAGCACTTTCAGCAAAGGTAATCCCCAGGCTGCCGCTACTCACCAAGTCTACAGCGTAGCATGTAAAGAGGGCATGCCGAATGATGGTTGAGTCAGGCTTTGACGGAGCCAGAAGCCAGGCTGCCGGGCTGTGTTCAGACTGACACGATGGGAAGATTGCGGGCCGGAGGTTCCCTGGATCGTAAAGAAATGAATCGTGGACTGGAATTACCACTGCCGCTGCGAAAAGCATATAATGCGGCTGAAATCCCCCTTCACCATGAACTCGAGCGAATGTCACTTCACTAGATTCTAACAGATCAGATCTTCTCTCGTTCGCTCCAGCCATCCCACACCTGGAATCTTTCTTTTACCATTTCTCTACCAGAGCATTGCTCCAGCGCAATGAAGTTTACTCTCACTACCCTCCTCACCCTCATCGTGGCGGCATCTGCTGCGCCAGCCGACGCCGCCGTCGGCGCTGGCCTCTTCGAGAGGCAGCAGCAGGAATGTGGCAAGAAAGGCTGTGAGTCGCGGCCCCTATCTTAGCATGCGACAACAACCGCTGGTTTGAAACTGACGTCTGATCGTGACACCCGTGATAGTTTCGTGCGATCTCCCCGGCGATGTGTTCGGGTGCTGCGCCGGCCTGACCTGCAGACCCAGCAACGCGCCCGTCGGCGGGAATGGCAAGGCTTGCCAGTAGACGCTCGACAGAGTCGACACATACACAGACAAGGTTAGGAGGTCTATCCATTATCACAGTGACTCACTTACCAATATTACTAGGAACTAAATTGCCACACCCAGCCTATGGCTTCAGGTTAAGCCGTAGTTAAGGAGGTACATACAGCCGTAGCGTATTGGTATATGTGATGTGCCTGGTGAAAGAGGAAGAAGCGCTGGCTGTAAAGCCTGTTCGACCTGAGGAGCATTGCCTAGGAACACTCCAGGACAGCATGTGATCCCGCTCCTACCTATATGCCTAGTCGTCTTTCAAGTTTCTGTTCGACCTGGGTATCGGAGTAGGTTTTGTAGGATCGTATTCGGCAGACATGAATACAGACATATCATTCAGAAAGTTCAGCCACCGAGCCCACAGTCCGCCCACCTTAGGTCATGTGTTCTTCACGTGTTACATCACCTCTCAGAGCTATTTCATCTCTTTCATCGACCTTAGGATACTTCATCCCATACTCCCTACCGCTTGCTGTATGCTCTGGCTGATAAGGGTCTTGCTATCTAGCGTTGTCTGCGGCTTACTTGGCTCGTCGCATAGGAAAAGCTGATTTTGCACTACTTCGCATGCCGCTCGTACTTCGCCGCGTGACATGTAGAGAACATCCCCGCTTGTTGACTTCATGGGAGCCCAGCTGCAAGCACACTCAGACTAGTACGACCCGAAAATGATCGGAATATCGGCGTCAGACCGACGGAATATCACAGCTAAGTACGCCAAAGGGCGCTCGACTCGCGCTCAGCCCCACCAAGACCCGCAGTGTCGTCGTGACTGGTATTCGGAAGCTCGGTTCACATCATGGCGCCGAGGCGGTAGCCCATTGCACTCTCGGACTCTGAGGGAGCTCGAGTCGGAGAGTCAAACAAGCCGCAGGAGGTTTCGTGGGTGGGCAACAGAAACAAGGCAGTTGTGCCCGGGAATTTTACTCGATGTGCCGGGTCGGACAGCAGCGGTTGCACTTGAAGAAAGAAAACGCGGCAATGACCTTCGGCGAGTCAATTGAGGTTTGAGAGTACCACATTCCAGGATCGACAGACGGGGCCAGTCTGCTGTACCACTACTTCTACTATCGAAACTGAACAAGCCTTGTATTACGCGAAAGATTATCTGACCGGTCACACGGCCCTATGGTTCGTCTCTCGGTCGTCACTTTTAACATCATTGGAAGAGATAGAGTTGCGTCATCCGACGGGGAAACGTTCAAAGACATCCGACCGAAATACAAAGCGAACCGCGGAGCTAGGGAAACCGCAGTAGTTGACGACAATCAATCAACAGCTTGCCATCTTCTTGTCGCTCTCGAAGCGGTAACTTGCGCCCATTGAATCCCATCCACGCTGGATTCGGCAGGTTCTCACGGGTTGCGAAACAGCTGGAGTTTCGGCAGCGACTGCATCCAATATATTAGAGTTCAGACTTTGGCTGCATTCACATTAAGGATGGGACACCGGATGATGATCTTCGAGTCAGTTGGTGGGGCCCGTCCCAGAGCCAAGGTGTCGGGGTGCTGTTGAGACCGACGTTAACTCCTAACCACGCGAAAACGCGTGTCCGTGGTATCAATGAACTAGGGAGGTTCGTCAGATTGTTACCTAAAGTGCAGAGAAGTGTGTCCTCGGTCAGGGGGCGTATTCAAGTTGCTACCCACGGGGAAAGGAACATGTACTCCACCAGGGGCCTGGATTCAAGTTACCACCGACGGGGAGAAAACAGTATATATTCGAGTTCCTGTTCCCCTCTAGAATCATCCATCCCTCCATCAGTTCAACTCGACCATAACAGATCATTCTTTTCTCTCGTTTGCTTCAGACAGCCGTTACCTAAATCCTTTCGTTCGAAATTCCCACTACCCTCGCTCCATCACCATGAGGTTCACAGACTCCTAGTCTGCCCCCCAAACAAATCTTTGTCCGCAACTGAGGTCTAACCTTGGCACCCGTGATAGTTTCCTGCGATAACGGCGGATTCGGATGCTGCGCCGGCTTGACCTGCAAGCCCACCCTGGCTCCCGTCGGCGGAAATGGCAAGGCCTGCCAGTAGAGAGACTCAATACGCATCTTATTATGAGGGTCAGTACGTTCACCCATTGCCGGAAGGGTACTGTTGCTGACTGTGATGAAAGCAGATTTAATACCATCACTGCCAGACTAGCCTGCGGGTGAGACGATTGCTGTCATGCAAGTTGCCGTGTACCAGAATGCCGGCAATCTGGTCTCTCTAGGCACCGGAGTAGATTGTGTAGAGCCGTGGGTTAGAGAAATAGACTTAGACAGGCTAACCTTGTCATGAATTATTGTCTGTAATAGACTTAGCGTTTCAAACTACTCATACAAGAAATACCGCTGCCTGGCTCCATAGATGGGTAGCTGACGCGAAGCATCTTTCAGCCAATGAAACACATATGCGAGCATGAGCCGAGACTTCTAACCATCGACTACAACTATGCATGAGGACCAGTTCTGCTCAAGGTTTCTTTTTTTCTAGCCTTTTGTCTTCCAAAACACTCTGGAGGTGTATATGCATACCCAGATCCAATTACGTCCAAAGCACAACAATGTGCGGCATTAATGCTTTTTCTGTACCAAGACTCCTCAAAAAACACACAAGTCTTCAAACCAATGAAGCTCTAATTCTAAGCAGCGTTGCCATCGTGTTTGGTGCCATGTAACGCAATAAGGCAGGAAGCTTCAAGTTAACAACAGCGAAAGAAGCCGATCGAGCGTGCAAGTGTTCATCCGATACCTAAACAGTATGTTCTCCCTGTCCACGAGTGTCAGTATTGAAGACGGTTTCGAAAGAAATAGCGCATCCACTGAGAAATATGGTTCACGTACCTCCTTTCAAGTTCCATCATCTTGGGCCTTGACGCGTCAATGAGAAGTCCGGCCTGTAATTGCCCCCAATCTATTTTCCGATGCCGTTGCCGCCGTTGCCGTTGGTGCCGCCGCTCTCGGCACCGTTAGGTTCCTGTTCAATGCGCAGCGGCGGACAGTCTCCGACATCCTGGAACAAGACCCATGTCCGAAACCACCACGGCAGC